>RHDR01000259.1:0-40879 GCA_009806295.1 Davidsoniella neocaledoniae
TTTCTCAAACAAACGTTTTCTCGCGTTTAGAATAGTGAAAATCGTATTATTATTCAAAAAAAAACAAGATGTTATCCAGCTACCCGTTACTACTCCGTTGGGAACTTCTTCATGAAAGAGAATAGCGCACAGATCAGGTTTAGTGACGTTACTGCACATTTTTGTTTGTGAACTGAAGCTGAGCTGGTGATGTTGGTGTGAGCATCGTATTATTCTAACTAGCCCAACCACCTTTTATACAAGACTTTTTGTGTAATTGGTAAGTTGTGCTCAGACGGAGATATAGGATAAATAGCAACGGCATCAACAACACCAAACATCGCGGTCGAAGAAGTGTATAAATTGAGAAGGCTGAATGCAAGCACTAAGCTAAGCTAAGCGCACGATTAGTCTCCTAGAGCTTGTGTTGCTATTTAGTTCCCCAGCCCTTTTGATTTATGTCGAAGTTGTTAGCGGATGCTTTTTGGTTCATTTAGCTTGTTGTATTCGTAGGTGAACTAAGCAGGAAAAAGGAAGATTATTTTGTGCATTATGCTGTGCATGATACAAGTTACAGCTTCGTTTTATGCAAGGTACAACCCCACCAAGATACAGCTACTTTTCTATTGATTGCACAAGCCCTTCTTGCACAAAAATATAATTAAGCTAGCCGGCATAAGCGAATGGCACTAGAACCATAAGTTGCTAGTGCAACTGACTAGTGCTTTCACAACTTGCACTACTTCAGTTTTTGATCCACTTTGGCATTAGTTTTATGACTATGCTTATGCCTAGGTTGTTGTTTATCTTTTTTTGTGTTTGTGTTTGATGGGCTGAGCACAAAGCGCAAGCTGCATAAGTCGGTGGCTGGAAAAGCGCCACTGCACAAAAATATACGTGGCTGGGAAAGCAGATATTTTGTTCGAGGCCAAAAAAAAGATATATATCTATTTTTTTAATTAAAATTTAGTCAAGGGTTTCTATACAAAACGCGCGTTTCCATAAAATGTTCTGCGTTTTTATAGGAAAACGCCGATTTGCATTCCAGAATCAACAGGGACTGCCTGTAAATCCAAGGTTTTGCCTGGCCTGTTGTTTGATTTTGTACTTGGTTTACATGTGTTTACTGACAGTAGTTAATCTTGGCTTCGTTTAGCTGTCTGCACCACCTGAAGCTCAGGCTATGTTTAGCACTATAGTTAAGGTCTCGTTAAGGTCTATAGGCGAGGATTCGTCACTTTAACCCAGACCTATAGGTGCGGACCTGTTCGTGATAGTATAATAGAAGCAATATTCTTGCACATGTGTGATATGGTGCGTGCCTCATTGACTCAATTCCGCATTGCATATCTTCCCCTCCATGAATATGAAAACAACAATGAACATAACAAAAACAAAAACGAAAACAAAAGTCAGAAAAAAAAAGGTTGGCTATCATGTGAATAGACTAGCATCGAATTGACTTTTGTTGTAGCCCAGGGCTTGCTATGGCTCGCTAGAGGAATTGTGCAGCAAAAAGAAAGCAACACGCCGATTACGATTCTACTTATGTATAGTCAGCGACACACAGGGCAAGTCGAGAAGATAATGTTAGTGTAAAGAATGCCCGCGATCCGTGCTTTTTTTCTTCTTTTCACTTGCCATGGTGTATATGTAAGACTGTGGCCATCCCGAGACCAGGGCCTCATTGTTGTATTTTGTTATATTTCTTCCTTATTCTAGCTTAGAATACTCACAGACAAGAGCCAACAGGCTCACCCGAGCACAACACTCTATCAACTGTGCTCTGGTATTTTAGGATGGATTAACTAGGCGAGGATGAGCTTGACCGGCGTTATACGACGACAACATGGCTAGAGAAGACGAAGAATGAAGAATCTTGGTTGGTATCATGAAAACGCCGTGATCTAAAGAGGTAAGAAAACCACATAGTCAGGGCTAGCTGATCCATCTGCAGCTAGCACAGGCATTCTGAACCTGGGCTTGGGCTTGTTATCTTTTTACATGTCCCGAGTGTTGTTATTCTCTGGTTAACTAGCATGATCAGAGTTCAGTTGGCAGACACATCGTATATTCTTTATTTTTCTCTATAGCCCCTTGCAAATGCAGCGAGAAGCCTTGTCGGTGAACCTCTCGAGGACTTGCATTTGGCCAGTTCCTATAGCTACTGATGTACTCAAGCCTCTCCTGCCCCCCAGTTGGCAGCTTTCGTTAGTAGATAATGTTGAACTAGCCAAGGTTCAACGCTCATCTAGTCCATGATGGTTTTCTATAAACAGCATGGAAGGGGGGGGGGAAGAGCATTTCCTAAAAGAAGCCATGTAGACGAAGAATAATGGCTGGTTATCGGCATCTAGATCATGGTCCCTGGTCTGGTTGCTCCGGCACGTCATGTAAGCTGTTCTCGCGTCCTCAAACACGCCGCCTACGTGTTCCTTTGCACATCGTGATCGTCTCTTTGGGGGCCTTTTTTCGTTGTTCCTGTATATTGGCTGTATTCATGTTGGCGTAGTGATATATATCATTCGGCCGGAGATAGTATCATAGCCGCAACAGGAAAATAAAGAGATAGATAGAGACGAACAAAAAAAGATTGCTGCTCTGTGCTCTATCTCGCGTCAAAAGAAAGATTAGCAATCACCGGCTAGTACTGTGTTGCCGCCGAAATGACAGCACTAATCGGCTTGGCCTCGAAGTGAGTATGTCCGAGTGTCTTTTTTTTTTCTAAAATAAACGACGACTCTTCTCATATCATCAGAATCTTCTTGTATAATTACCGAGAAAAAAGTACTCTTGTTTTATTTAATCATTAAACGGCCACCCGCGAAGGAGAGGGGCAAGCTTAGACCTCAGAGATCCCCCGGCGACATAGAGGAACAGCCCAGATTCGTTAGGTGGTGCGTGAAGTGATTTCCCAGTGCGGAATACAAGGCCGTTCTTTTTGTCGCTTGTCACTAATACCTGCTGCTGATATAGTTGGTATATGATGAAGATTAGTACAGCTGGATATGACTGTGCCCATAGTCGGCTGGTCATATCACGATATGACGTACGGTCAGACTTGTAGCAGGCCTCGTATTTTTCTCGTCTTTCTGAAGAAGAATTTTCTAGACTAATAACATCATATTGGATACCATCCTACTTATCGTCTTACTACACTTGCCATAACAAGCTGCATCTGTGGTATCTTACAGAGTGGCTGTGCTGAGTTTAATCGAGATATGGCCAATCCAGCCGACTTTACACCTGCATTAGAGCTCCCGGATATCTTCCGCCTGTAAAGATGGTAGTAGGTACCTGGGACGTCTCTCGGGATATAACTTGGAAAGACAAGAAGAGTAGTCTAGTACGACAAACTTGCTTACGTTATCCCTTCATGTCCCTATTAGACGTTGAGAAACAAAAACAGTGCATCTACATATGGTTCGTCCACGTGCAGAACGAATCACTGTCTCTACTACGGGAATCGGCCGACATCATATAGTCGCTATATCTCTAGAAATCTAGCAGAAGCCGACTATCCGACTTGTCACGGCATAAGCAATGAAAACGGCCGCTGTGGCTCTTATAGTTGCCATCTTTACGCTACCTTTCCGTGCCTATCTTCCGGTCAGTATGGAAAAAGAATGCCAGTACAAAGAAAATAGCAAGACATGAGGGAATAGAGCTACTTAGCGGTTGCCGAATAGAAATCATCCCGCATATCGGCAGCACCCTCATGCATCATGCAATGCGTGCTGGCAACGGGCGCTAATAGAGCAGCAACACTACAGCAAAACGGCAACTTAAGCCGTCTACTAGATCATATGTAAGCCAAGCTGCCGCAACTCCGAGTATAATTGCTGTCTTGAGCAGTGTCATTCTCGCAATCCGGCTCTACTCTTTATCAACAGAGCTAATCAACCCTTCTCGTAAAAGAACGAGGCAAAAATATGTACATCAGTGCTTTGGCCTTGTGAAAGCTTGCAGGCCTTTTCAGTATCAACCATATGTATAGTCAGCAGGAATACCCCGCGTTAAAAGCTGCCACAACTAAATTGCAAAATACTAGATTAGGAGCAACAGATGTTAAATTAGGATTCATTCTCATTGACCAAAGCAATTAACTTCTTTTTATTTCTATCTTTGCTATTTTTCCATCCTCACTTATCTGCTCATCATCATTCAACGCATATATTAGTCCCGGGAGCTACGGAGCGCTTGGCCAGGAAACTTCCGTTCACAGATACAACGGCAGTACAAACGTACTTGCCCCACGAAAATTCTACATCGCGTTAGCAATTGACAGTTGCCGTTTCGGGCTTTTCTCAGTTTTACCGCATATTTTCCCTGTGTCACCAACTCAATCTACTGATTTCAATTTATCGAGGCTCTCTTGATATCATTTTGAGTCTTCTACTCAAGTTCCCTTATCATATATTCTCTTTTTCCCCCCTCTCTCCCTCCAGATAGCAGTCATGGATTACGGAAGAAGGGCCCATCTTAGGACCGTGTGGCAAACGCGCATGAGCGCTGGTGAGCCGACTGGCTCAGTCAAAGTGTTCAACTTAGCCTCTATCGTGCAGGCCGGGCACGATGCCTGGGGCCGGCCAAACAAGCCGCAGCCAATAACTATCTCGGTCGATGTCTCGCTATCGCAGCCATTTGTGCGTGCGCAGCAGACTGACCAGGTGGCCGGCGATACGGTACACTACGGGTTATTATCTAAGGCGGTACTGTCGACGTTGAACCATATGAACCTACGTCAGATCGGCAGCATCTCGAACCCGCATGACTCGTCCACACACAGCGATCTACCACCGATTAGCCTTCGTGGCGTGTTGGATCGTGTTTGGGCCACGTTGACGGGCGTTTCTGTTGATGGTTATAAGGCGTATCCAACGGGGAAGCCGTTGGGTGCCGATTATGAGGAGGACGGCATAGACTACGGTAGCTCCGGTATCAATGACGGCCAGCCGTTTTTGGACTTGAACGTTGTTCGGTCGCTAACCGTCAGCGTCATGCTTCCCAAGGCGTCGCTTTTGGGCAGTGGTGTCAGCTTGACAGCCACCGCGGTCTATCAGGAGGATGCCGGCTCAGCTTTACGGTCGTGGAGGATCGGTGGATCACCCAGCGTAGTCAAGACGTACGGTGTTGCGCTCAAGATCCATGAGATGCGTGTGCCAACATTGATTGGCATGAACGATAACGAACGGCTGGCAAAACAGGTGGTTGTGACAGATGTGCAAATCGATAGGTTTGAGGAGGATGCCGATATGTATACAACCCTAGAAGCCATTGTCAAGAAGGTCAGTCAACTACTTACACATATCTACATCTTTCGTCTTTGCTAACATCACTTCAATAGGTCATGCACGAGTCGTCCTTTGGGACTCTAGAGGCGTTGGCTGAGAAAATCTCCACTGCTATCAAACTACAGTTTTACCCCGGGCGGGCAAACTTCTATGACGGTCCCGGCGGTTGGCAAATCAAACTGTCATTATCAAAGCCAACGGCGGTTCCTATGGCTGATGGCGCATGCATCGAGTATATTGCCGTTTAAAGTCACGTTCACATTACATGATTGCATATAGTAAATAATATGAGATACGACTACGAAACTAAAGATCCCTCAGTTCTGATCCTTTCTTTGTTGAAGTCAGAACTTGAATGTATCGCACATTGGCCGATCACCGTTCGTGATCTCATTAACAAAGCTAACATCGGGGTCAAACAGCATCACGTGAAAGTGCTCTAGTGCGGCTACCGACTTGATAGCAGCCCAGTTCTTGAACCAGATAACCTAAAAACTATCGTATTAGCACACCACACAATATATCAACCAAACATAAGATACTTACGTTTTCCGCCGACAGCCTACTTAAGAAAGTCCGTGCCACAAAGTCCTCCACCGCCTTTTGCATCGGCGCTGTCATCTTGTTCGTTCCAGGCTCCTCCTCGAGCTCGAACTTAGTCCAGACGACGAGGTGCACGATGCGACGGTCGATGCCATATGGCCAATCATTGTAGATTATTTTGTAGTCCGTGGCATCCTGAAACCACGGCGCCCCGCTAGGCGTGATTTCCCCGGGCCAGCCCACCCGTACGTTCTGTAGAAAGGAAATCACCGAGCCGTGCTCTGCGCGCAGCTGTGCTAGTGCCTGGCGATATCGCCGTATAGAAAGCGGCGAGCGGTGTAGTGCCGATAGGTCGTGGCGTGCTACGATGTCCTTGCAGGTTTCCCATGACATAGGTTTGTATTCAGTCTCGAGGCTGCCCATGAGCTGCTTGTCACGCTCAGTTGTGTCGACTAGGAAATCCGGTATCTCAACTGTATGCTCGTGTTCCGGCACGTTCAAGTTCCACCAGACCGTTGGATCAGGCTTGGCTTCGGAAGACATGGCAGATTGTATTTTCTCGCTATTTTGGAGGAATAGATGGCAAGGTTGAGCGTAGCTGATTGTAAGCCGTAGATCATATAGAAAGATATATAGCGGTATGAATGACTTTCTTGTATCTGTTCTATCAAGGTGACTAGTCTATATCTAGTCGCTTTGCTCTAGCCAGTGTCATTAACGCTTTTCGTGGTCAAACTATCCGAAGACTTATACTTATCCTCAGATATATTAAAAGTATTCAGTGTTTCAATAATCAATAAATATTGTAAAAAGAGTTGATACGATGGGAAATGCCATTAGACTCAAATTCAAAACAACTACGTAGCTTCTACTCATAAGCTGTATATCTAAACCCTTGATTATGCATATAACCCTATCCTGTTTCAGTCGTTAGTGTAATTGATCAATAACTGAATTCATCAACGTTAAAAATAACGAAGAGAGTATATCCCCCTAATCACACAGGTCAAAAATCATCGCTCAGCTAAACCTATTTGGGACACCGCCGGTTTTCTGTCAGCTTTCTGAAAACAAAACACCTGCAATATGGCAAAGCTATTGTAGAAATAGACAACAACTTGCAATCTAAAAAAGTAAGCACTAACTACGAAGGCTAAAACGAATGATTAATAGTAGGTTTTTAGAAGCTTTCAAACCACAAAGCTAGAGGTCTTTTCTCATATATTTGCTAACTTATTCAAGTCAACATGTCACAGTTTACATTCCGTTTGCAAGACCCTACTGATACCTCTATTTCGTCGTGTCCTGCCTCGCCTTCCGTACCCTCTGGATTACTGTGGAATGAACCCCCAACCAACCACCGGCTCATTGCTGGCCCCTTATACGACTCTATTGAAGAGATAGAATCAGATGTGAAGAAATGGGCGAAAGATAACGGGTTCTCTGTGATACGACTCAGATCGAATAAAGAAAGGAGAGGGACGAGACTGGAAGCCGTGTATCTTTCATGTGCGAGGGGAAAGGGTAAATCGACTTTCAGGAACATACACAAAACTTCACCATATAAGGCTGGGTGTACGTGGAAAGCCATTCTATCCTCACTCGACAAAAACAACAGAAAATGGACGTTTTCTTGCAAGTCTCGGCATTCAAACCACGAACCTTTCCAAGATGCCACCACATTGGCTCCTCTCCGTTTTCTTTCAGACCAGATGAAGTCTCTAATCAAATCTATGAACTCAGTTGGAATCAAGCCTCAACAGATTTTCAAAACATTGGAGTGTCAATTTCCAGACGGTATTTTCATCAAGAAAGATATAGAAAACTACATTCAGAAGATTCGAGCGGAGATCGCGCAAGGCAATGCAGCAAAAAAATAACTTCTCGAACAACGGCAAGAGAAAAACATATTCTACGAGTATAGTGTTTTCACACCTTCTCAGCCAAGTTCTGACAGAGGCTCTTATCACACTACCTCATTGATTCGGATAGGAGATGAATTGTGAATCGCGATGATACGCATTTATAATACTTTGTATGATTTGAGTTGGTTACCGGTCTGCCTTTGACTTCTTACCTTCTTACCTACCTATCTCAAGCCTTAACAACTTCATTCCACGATCTCATTTCAGTCTTAGAGCTTGGAAGACCATGGAGCTTAGGCACCTTGGACAAGATACTAAGTACACCGTTGGGAGCAAAACGGATGTTAACTATCCTGTACAAGAGACCGTGATATGGCTAGAAAGACGCCTCATCGACAATAGACTCCCGTCCAAAGGTTAGGATGGAAATCCCACTTTGAGATGATTTATAGTTTCTAACCATCCATCGGAAGTATGAGACGAATAGAAGGTATTTCCTTCCCATTGACCACTGATGCGCGCACAAAGAGCAACCGCCTGAGTCGAAATGCCCCGAAGGCGTCCATTAGCGTCATACTCCTCTACGGGGCGCAATCGCAATCTTGGAACCCTGAGTCTTGTTCTTTGAACTTCTTATGGAGCGCCACAGCTTTCGACTTTCCTCTACAAGATGCCTTGCCTTGAAGATTTGTGCCATATATAGTTTCCTTCAGATGGAGACCCCGCTGTACAACGCCCTTAAACCTTTGTTATACTGTGGTCACTTCATTCCTAGATTGTTCTAGTTGTATATACATATGAGTTTCTAGATTATTTCCATATCTCGATGTTTTCGTTCCTCCTAGATATATATTAGTCTGCAATGGATCTGGGAGGATGCCAGTGAAGAATCTCGTGATAATGCTGTATACCCTAACCTTTACTCGGGTTACACTACGTGTGTATATGGGAGGATGTCAAATGACCTATCCATATGACTCTTACAATGAATAAACAAATATTTCAGTCTTAATATCTATCATATCCCTTTAACGTGTAAGAGAGTCTGATACAATATTGAAAAATACATAGGCTCTGATGGGTTAAATTCAAGAAAGAGGCGGTGTCCCAAATAGGCATAGCGAAATGTGCGAGAAGATGTTTGACCTGTGCAGTTAGGGGATCTAAGAAAAAGCATGAAAATATCTATCTTTACCTTTTTTTTTTCGATTTTTATTAGTAGTTAGCCACGATAAACTAGTCCAATGTTAGTACTACCCGCAGGTATATTCTTCCTTCGTTTCGTGCACATACATTAACGAAGGTTTAAACTAGGCTTTCTCACTGGCTATGACTTGATAATAAAGCCGTCATGGCCAAGCTTGTTGTAGCTGGCTTTATGGGAGAGCCAAGTGGTCCCTCAAAATAGCGTTTATCCTCAGCTGTACAGGGACAAGGAAGAAAAAAACCGTCAAAACTGAAGAATACGAGGTCTGTATTTTTTTTTCACTTTCGTCATTATTTAAGATTAGTACTTTTTTACTTGATATTAGAAATGGTATAGAACCCGGTAGAATTTTTATATTGTATTTTGTTCCCTTTAATTTTTACTTTTTAGGAGATCAAAGAAGAGATCTAGGAAACAATGAGCATTTCGTTCGCTTTGGGCCTAGTAGTGTCTTCTTGGTAACATGCAGATAGCATCGGAGTGCATATTGAAGTGCAGCATGTGAACGAATGCAGTAATAAAGAGGGGTTGATTGCTGTAACGCTTTGGAGGGGTTGAAGATGTGTTGAATGGTTGGGCTGGCTTTTTTTTTTTCCATGTTTCTGTCTGGATGTTTTCTTTTTACTTGGATTATCCCACAAGCTTACATGTGGGCAACTATTCTGACAGCTCCGCACCGACGTGTTGATCCATCGTCTTTGGAACAATAAACAGGTATATAGTTGTCTATACTATCTGTATGTATGACGGCCCAAAGCCTATCCTAAAGGAGGGGCGGCTCGGTTGCTACATGTTCAATGTTGCTGCTTTGGTGGGAAGAGGCGACTAAGGAGTCTTCGCGTAATGAAGAAGTGGACTAGATATATTTGAGTGAGTACATGTATATAGAGGCGATAATCAGTCATATCAACCATATAATTTGATACCCAAGTCTCTCCGAGAAGAAAGATATTTTTCCCGTCATGCAACACGTAGAAAAAAGGAAACGCGGGGCAGCCGATGGCGAGAAAGGTGCCGCCTGAGAACAAGAAAAAAAAGAAGGATGTCGAGGCTCAATGAGGGGTGGTGGGCTTGGGCAACTTCTGGTTCTCGAGTTTCTTGTTGAATGGTCCAAACATAGGCTTTTGCTTGACATGAGGCCCTCCCAGTTTCCGTGAGCGGCAGCATGCAGAAACTTAGCCAAATTAAAGAAACGCCGGAGACATATAGCTAGTTAGACCACTAAGATAAGCACGTGCAAAAGCTTCTGGTGTAGACATCATCTCTTCTCTTAGTTTACAATGAAGATCAACGTCGAAGAATATGTATGAATGTCCACAGGCCAAGGTACTTTCTCGGCAGGAACTCTTAATAGAAGTCGGTCGAATATCAAAGTAACACCGCATATAGAATGAGAGCGCATTCAACTTTTCGGCTCTGTTAAGCATGCATCGTTGGGCTGCGGCGAGTAACTTCTAGTCGTTGGCCTCACTTAGGTGAGATAGTTTAAGGTTGCATCGTGTTAAGGCAGTATCAGTTCCATAATCTTCCGAGACGTCAAAGTTGAGCAAACAACGCCGCTGAAGTGTATATTCAGAGACTTCCATCATAGATCAATTCACCTAAGATAACGAAAAAGAAACAGGTAAAGTGTAGATTCGTAAGATATGTTCTTAACCCTGAGGCCTGGATAAGGGTTCATATGCAATTCAGGAGACCGTCATCACGAGGTCTCTGTCCGAACAATCTGGACTTTTCAATCCTTGAGGTTGATCCGATCGCCAGACGCTGAACTATCAATTACATAACTTGTCCTAGACAGGGGCGTATGAGTGGATTTGCTATGCTGAACTTTTAGGAACTGGGCTAGACCGGACTGTCGATTACTGCCTATTTCTACTATGTATATACAGAACATAGGTATGCCTAGGGTGTACATTTATTGACATGCGCAATTCGATCGATGCCAAGGCCTGTTCTTTTTATTCTTGTCTGCGTGTACAACTACATATGTAGCATGCGTATAGCACTCGAGCCTGATACGTCGAGCTTGGCTGATTGGCACGATGCTACATGTAAGTAAGATGGCATATTTTGTGACGGCATAGCATTCCCGACATAGACTCATTATCTGCGTAGATTGTGATATTGGCTGGCGTTCATTTGGTTTCCAGCCTCCTCGGGCGTTTGTTGGATGTGATATGACTGGAATCTGCACCTTGTCTTGTAGCGAGTTTTTGCTTTATGTACAACTAGACAGATATATGTACAAATATATGCAGGGAAATAGATGTTAGACTTGTCATGTATTCTATAGGCTTTGTGCTCTTCAGACCTAAATTACGCGGCTCTGCGGCTTTGCAGAAAAGAGCATTTAGAAACGTGTTGGTCTTACATATTAATGTACTTTCCAATGTTCAGATATACAAGCATATGCGAGGAAATATTGACTGTGGCTTACACTAGAGATTTGGTGTAGTCGATAGTGATAAGTCTGCCACTATCACGAACTACTATCTCGTATATAACTTACAATTCATACCAAGTCTTTTATGATATTTTCTCTAGTTTTTGCGAAGTTGAGTTTAATATTATCAGCACACTATGGGAGGGTCCTTCAGCTTTAGCTTTAGCACTAAATGTAGAGCTAGCCATTCCTTCGTGACTTTCAGGTCTTGAAGCTATTAGAAGCCTAAACTGGCTTGTAGCGTCGTCTAGTCTATGGGGGCGGTACATTGGGTACGGATTGCTAATTTGCCGCAAATAATTCATTTTATTGCTTGACCCAGATTTAACTTGCCAGGCCATTAAGCTCGCTCATTATTCATTATATTCCCCTTTCTATGTGGGCACTTAGCAAGGCTTGAGATAAGTTGACAATGATATATATGGAAATATTGAAGAAAAACAAGAATGTAAAACAACGAGGAAAAAAAGGAGATTCTGTGTATTGATGTATGAGTGCAAGTGTATGTGTATATGTATGTGGTCCATTGAAGAAAGCTTGTATTTGTCCATCCCATACCCTTGCCGACCTCTAAACGATCTCGATGTTGACAGACGAAAATCAAGGCTAGGTTTATTCAAGCTGCGGGCACAAATGCAGAGGTTGGCTGGCTGAAGCGGCTATAAGGGGAACCAGCAACCCCAACGAATGAAACGAACTCACGACTGAACGAGGAACGAGTCAACGAACCAACCACTATGGCAGGCCATAATGAAGTAGACGATTTCAGGGCATCGATGCTTGTTATGCTTGTTTGTCTTGGAAGCCACCGGACGGAGCAGCGCAGAGTCGCAATGACTGGGTGCTAGATTAGCAGTAGAAGCTCTCCTGAGAAGGATTATAGCAAGAAGAGAGCCATCCGGATTGTACATATAAGTCGATGGCTGGTCAGAACCGGCGTAGGACATCCCCATTTGCGTTGTTCCCCCACTGCGCACTAGACGAGCAATTAAGACCGGGTCTTGGAATATCTATGGGGAGGTTCAGGAGCTCTGTGGGAAAAGACCGACAGTGCCCTGTTGGGCTCGATATACGGAGTACATTGTGAATTTGTTCTATGTTCTAAGAGATGGAAAGTGAGGCCCAAGAGAGCTATATTTCTCGGCTTATTATGTGGTTATTTTGCCATATTGTCTGTCTATGCTCTCGGTAATGACCCATATTTTCTCTTGGTTCTATTTTCTTTCCTTTTGCCTGCTTATGTTATCAGCCCCTTCTCTCTACAATCATATTTATTTCGGTATTTTCTCTATCTAGACCGCTCTAGGCCGGAGACGGTGTAAATTGGTAGTTATGCCCAGTGCGAGAGTGGGTGCATCTAGCTGTTCCATTGGCTACAGGGGGAGCTACTGCCCTGTACGAAGGTGGGGCAGACAGGTACCAATATCTAGGCGGGCACTTTATCATGAACAAAAAAAAAGATAGAGCCTGTGCTGGACTCTTTATGGTTATAATGTGAAGCATGTTGGAGCTGGAATTGGACTAGAATTATCTGTACATTTACGTTTATAGATATGTAACATATAAAATACGGTAGTAGGCCATCGGGCATAATAAACAAGATAGCAAAGTCGGCCTGACTGGGCTACACTGCGCCGAAGCATGAAACGCCCCTTGTGGTCGATGGATGGGCGGGCCAGCTCCATTGTTGGGCAACAAAAGCTAGTGATTAGAAGCAGCAGAAGAAGTAGAAAATAACAAGAGACAAGAAGATGGAACAAGCTCTGCCGCAACCCGACCTGAGCCCTGAGCCCTGGCCGTGGACGACGGCGTGCTGGCTGGGATGTATTGATGTCTGGTATGGGGACGCAGAGCCCAAGGAGAAGTCGACCAGCCAGGAATGAGAACAAGGAAGCGCAGTGCGCAGAAGGGGAACAAGCAAGCAGGAAGACAGATGCAATGTGCATAGTAGAGAGAAGGGAAAAAAGAGGAACCTGGAGGCGAGGAACAGGGAAGCCCCTCTCTTCTTTGGCTTCTGTTGGTCCTCCGAGATCTAGTTTGTTGCCAGCTAGCTTATTTGTTAGTTCCATATGGATGTAGTTGTTCTTTGTTGACAGAGTTGCCGTCCTGTAAAACTTCATACTGCCTTCTGTCCAAACCTGTAGCTTAAGTGATCTCATGATCATTTGTAGTAGATGAAGCCATGGCTGATATAACGGAAGCCACAGTAGAGTTACCAAAACGGCAGGCGTGCGATTTTGGGTACACAGTCAAAAAAAAAGCAATTGTCTCCTTTGGCCGGCTTATGCTGGGCTCGCCTGCGGCCTGTCATAATTGCTTGATCTCCCAGTAGGGTAGCTGCCACTTACTATTGCTACATACTACTACTATCGGTACTAGCAAATCCAGTACTCTTCGTAATTACTCCCTCCTTCCTCACCAGCTCCGCCGCCCCTTAAAACCTTCTTAATTCCTTCCTCGCCGCTCTTTTTTTTCCGTTTCTTCTTTTTCCTCTCTTCTTCTAGTGTCCGCCTCATTCTTTTTTCTTATCTCTTCACCTCTTTCTGCTCAGTGATATAAGCCGGCAGCTTTTGCGCTTCTGCTTATACTCATCAAGGCCTGCTTTTATACGCCGTGAAGCCCTCAGTTTTGATAGCTTCACGTCTCCTCAAGCTCTTCTAGCTCGCCCACCCGCGACCTTATCCGAATCGACCTCGTTTGATACCGATTGCTTCTTTTCTGCACAATGTCTACGCTCAAGGCCTCGGTCGCCACTCACCTGAAGCCCACTACCGGCAGTGGTGCGGACGAGGATGTGTTTGCCCGTAGACACGGCAAGACTCGCAGCCACATGGCAAGCCTCCCCCTCATAGCACTATAACACCCTCTTTTTGAACTATCCCATAGCGTCACTGTACGGGGATTGCACGCAGCAAATATGGCCAGTGTCATTTCTGCTGTCTCTGCGGTCTTTACCGATGCCCATTGCATTACGGCGAGTAGTCGGGCTGCTACTGGCTCTTCGAAAGCTCTCCCCTTTTGGATTTCCCCTCCATAAGCTGGCCTGTCATTGAGCCCTGTAGCTTGCTTCGCAGCTCTCCTTGCCTGCAGCCTCTAGAGCCACCGAGCTTGGATTTCTGCCCACCTGTGTAGCTACCTTTGCTTGGGGCATTGGACCTAGCTCGCTTAATGCCTGCTGGGCGGTGAAGCATCTATTTGGCACCTACCATGCACTTTGGTAGGCTTTTCTGCCCTCTGACCTGCAGCTATCTTGACAAGGATAGTCAAGCCAAACAGGAAACGTGAGCAGACCTGCATGCGAGTAAGATCCCAGGAATATGGGGAAGGACTCGCTTCTGGCACTCACCGAAACATTCTCTCCTCACCGAGATTGTTAACTATACCACGCTATTCGGCTGTGTTCTAGTAGACAGAAGGACAAGCTTGGACTTAGATTGCCTACATCAGACAATTGCTTGAATGAGTAAATGAGACACCAAACTCGTGGCTTTGTGCCTCTGAGCCAGATCCAGATTGGTTGTAGGGCTGGAAGGCTCTGCACATTTCTGGCACTGACCTGGTTGCTCATTGCATGTCCTCATCTTGTCTTGGGACTGGATTTCCTGCTTGCTTGCCGGCCTCTTAGACGCTGGCTCGCACTATAATAAACAGACCAAGACCATGAAGATTAACGTTATGTGCTTCTCTTCCTCTAACTATACACCTGGACTCTGCATCCTCAAACTCTACTCTGCAACTAACACTATAAAAAGCCATACACACATCCTCAAAATGTTACGAAAACGCCTGCTAACCAACAACGGCTCTATACAGGCTTTTGACAACACCTCTACAAATGTTGCCGCTGCTCAGATGCGCAATGCTCTCACCAACCTAGCCGAGACTGTCGAGAACCCCGAACAGAAGGCTATGTTCGAGACTGAGATGGACAACTTCTTTGCCCTGTTTCGCCGCTACCTAAACGATAAGGCCAAGGGAAACGCCGTGTATGTGAAAACAAGCCTTGATCTGTTTATTCTTTGTGTGCTAGGTATTAATATTGTGCTCTAGTGATTGGGATCGCATTCGTCCTCCCGCACAGGGTCAGGTTGTCGACTACGATGACCTCGCCTCTGCTGAAGCTTCTCAGTTCCTCAGCAAACTGGCTGTCCTCAAGCTGAACGGTGGCCTGGGTACTTCCATGGGTTGCGTTGGTCCCAAGTCGGTCATCGAGGTCCGTGATGGCATGTCCTTCCTGGATATGTCTGTCCGGCAGATTGAGTACCTCAACAAGGCCTACAACGTCAACGTTCCTCTGGTTCTCATGAACTCGTTCAACACCGACGAGGATACCGCCTCTATCATTAAGAAGTACGATGGCCACAACCTGGAGATTCTGACCTTCAACCAGTCCCGCTACCCACGTATTCTCAAGGACTCGTTGCTGCCCGTCCCCAAGAAGTATGACTCCTCCATCAACGAGTGGTACCCTCCTGGTCACGGTGACGTTTTCGAGTCGCTGTACAACTCTAAGATCCTTGACCAGCTGCTGGAGCGTGGCATCGAGATTCTGTTCCTCTCCAACGCTGACAACCTGGGTGCTGTCGTCGATCTGCGCATCCTACAGCACATGGTCGAGACTGACTCCGAGTACATCATGGAGCTGACCAACAAGACCAAGGCCGATGTCAAGGGTGGTACCATCATTGACTACGAGGGCTCTGTCCGTCTGCTTGAAATTGCTCAGGTGCCCAAGGAGCATGTCAACGAGTTCAAGTCCATCAAGAAGTTCAAGTACTTCAACACCAACAACATCTGGCTCAACCTGAAGGCCATCAAGCGTGTGGTTGAGAACGACGAGCTGGAGATGGAGATCATCCCCAACGGCAAGACCATCCCCGGTGACAGCAAGGGTGAGAGCGACATTTCCGTCCTGCAGCTGGAGACCGCTGTCGGTGCTGCCATTCGCCACTTCCGCAACGCCCACGGTGTCAACGTTCCTCGTCGCCGTTTCCTGCCTGTTAAGACCTGCTCCGATTTGATGCTGGTCAAGTCAGACCTGTACACCGTCAAGCACGGTCAGCTGCAAATGAGCCCCAACCGTTTCGGTGACGCTCCTCTGATCAAGCTGGGCGGTGACTTCAAGAAGGTTTCCGACTTCCAGAAGCGCATTCCCTCTATTCCCAAGCTGATTGAGCTGGACCACCTGACCATCACTGGTGCCGTCAACCTGTCTCGCGGCGTCACGCTCAAGGGTACCGTCATCATTGTTGCTACTGAGGGTAGCACGATTGATATCCCCCCTGGTTCTATCCTGGAGAACGTCGTCGTTCAGGGTTCGCTGCGTCTGCTGGAGCATTAGAAACAGTCTCTTGTCTTCTTTACTCTTGCTTTCCCCTTCCTTATTTGTTCTTCTCTGTAGTTTTATTGACTACTGCTACTTTGTTCCCCCATCTATTCCTGTAAAATGCCTTCTATTATCACCCAGACGAGAAGCACCTCCCCCTCAAAAGGAAAAGATTGGTGGTCTTTTCCACATTACCCTCATCTCGCACATGTCTTTTTCTTTTTCTACCCCTCTCTGTGTATGCCTCTTTTATGAAAGCCCCAAGTCTTTATTATTCAGATATCTTTGTTCTATTTTCACGTATCATACATAATTCAACCCTCCTTTTTATTGGCCTCTATCGATATCATAAACTTCCTATTTTTCATGACTTTTTTTTTTATTATTAATCAATAAACAAATAAATACACAACAACTTAACATCCCCATCTCGTTGATTCAAGAAAAGGCCATAGTTGAATTTAGAAAATGAATGAATATAAAAAAAACATATTTCTAGACTTAAGAGCATTGTATCAGTACTGATGTGTATTTGATAATTAATTTATCATGTAGACGTATGAAGGTAATTATGAAATGATCATTTGAGAGATGACATGTGAATGAACGTTATGCAGATTATATGTGGTATCATTCATTATATTAGTAGATTGAGTAACGATGCTATAGTATTTTCCCCAACATGCCCTTCTACCCTCTCCACCACCCTCAGGTGACTTGCTACTTTATTTGGTAGTTTGCTTCAGCCTAGTAAAACCTCGAGACTAAACTCGTATTTGTGGTATGACGTAGATATGATGACTCCCCAAATCATCCAAACTGACAGCTGGAGACGTGTATCACAAAACTATAGAGGAGTGGGTCAAAATATGAAGTAATTTTGGGTTGGCTTCCATTCTATGTGTGTGTTTTGAGTGTTTACTTTCGTCGGGCTGCCTCACACATGGGACAATACCATTTGCCATTTGGCTCGCTTTCCAAGCCAACACAGGACCAATGAAACCATTCATAAGGGCAGTCCTCGTTGTCGCAAGCTACCATATCACCAAAACTGACATTTCGACACTGGCAATATCGTTTGTTGTCTCCAGACTCGTCATAGTCTGCATCACCCATTTCTTCGTCATCATCTGCGTCACCTTCGTTGTGTGTCGTCGGAGGATGGGATGAAGTCTTAGTCGTCTGAGCAGCGCTATCCCCCACTCCCATGAGCTCCGTTACCAGGCGCTACGGTGCCCGAGTTGTTGGTGGTAGAGCCGCTATTAGTATTGGCGCTGGCAACCACTGTATTACTGAGGCCTACACCGCTGCCAGACCGAGAATGGCCATCAACAGGTGTGCCAACACCACCACGGCCGCTATTTGCACCACTGCCAGGACCAGCGCCACTTGCAGTACCGGAATTGTTGTCGGCAGCTCCAGCAGCACCCTCGTTGTCCGAAATATCACTATCCATGGCGGTATCAGAGAGGTCGCTATCCCCCGTAGATGCTGATGAAGCTTTGGTGGACTTGCGGACCCGTGATAGGGAAGACTTGGGATTGCCTCCAACGATGCTAGCCTTCTTACGACCAACACCGCTGCTGGGAGTCCCAGTCTTGCGTCCACCCACGCTGACTGCAGAAGCCTTGACTAAGCTGGTGCGTGGTCCTGCACTACCGGCGCGTACTGTACCGGAGGTTACGCTAGTACTTAAGCCTGAGCCAGTTGCCCCTTTAGGTGTTCCCGGGCCAAGTGACGAATGACGAGCTAGTGAGCTTGATGGTGTGACACCAGTATTCCCGCTAATGCTTAAGCGAGGACGCTTTTGACTGGCAGCTCCAGCAGAGCTCTCACGCTGGTTTCGATTGAGAATGATGGATGCTGCGGGACTGACTGG
Source organism: Davidsoniella neocaledoniae (assembly GCA_009806295.1). Classification (NCBI taxonomy): domain Eukaryota; kingdom Fungi; phylum Ascomycota; class Sordariomycetes; order Microascales; family Ceratocystidaceae; genus Davidsoniella; species Davidsoniella neocaledoniae. Next base: position 18,540 of record RHDR01000259.1, read on the forward strand.
AGCAGAGACGGAATGCTGATGAGAAGCCTGGGCTTGACGAATCTGAGTCGTCGATGTCCGGGCTGTTACCGGCGTATGTGGTGTGCCTGTTGCACTGCCACTAGGTACCACAGGCGATGCTCCAATTGTTGCCAAGTTACTGTTATTACGAAGCGACAGAGTAGGCATCGTCTTGTTGACTTGTGACGGGCGTAAAAGAGACGGGACCTCGTTGGGTTCAGAGAAGCCGGGTTCCGCTCGGTCGTAAAGCAACTTAATTTGGATATCTAATGCCCGAAGCTGCTTATCCATGATGGTCTGAAGCCGCTTTGTCAGGACAAGTTTTTCTGCGGCTATCTTCTCAGCCTTGGCATAGTTATCCCGAACTTGGGCGCGCAGCACATCTTCCCGTGGGTTGGGCTCATGACTGCCTTGATTCTTGATCCACTTCTGGATCTTGCCGTCACGATCCTCTGCTACTCGGATGCATTCAGCGTATTGGCGATCCTTGTCTGCAATTTCATCCTGGATGAAACGAACTTCTTCGGGGAGGTTCTGTACACGGTTGAACCAGTCGTCGAGGATCACAGCCGGATCCATAATCTCGGCTGGAGGCATCTTCTTGACGAAGTCGATAGACAAGTCGTCTCTAGGCATGGTTGTTAATGTGACTGTGGGTGCAGGGCAAAGAAACAATGGACGCTAAGCAAAAAACAAAGCAGAAAAAAGAAACAAAAGAAGAGAAAACAGTGACGAGGAATGAGACTCGGAAATAGAAATAAATACAGCTCAAAAAGTGAAATGCGGAACGTGATGAGATGTGTATATAGAGAAAGGACTAGGACTGTAAAAGTTCTTGTAAAAGTTCTTGGTGCGAGTCGTTATGCAAGATGCAAGATGTAGGCAGTATGCAATGCAATGCAACCTTGCCAGATTTGTTTGTGACTGTTTCTGATTCGGCCTCCCTTTATATCCCCAGACTTGGTGATATTGGTTCCGTCTCGTACGGGAGATGGAATCCCTGAAGACTGAAGGTTTGCTTAATTTTGGCCTCGTTGCCGTTCTGTGTCAAATAAACAAATGATGGCTTTGCTGAGATGATTCACGAGCGGATAAACAGTAGAAGAAGACACGCAAAACAACTTGTTGAAAAAAAAATTAGGAAAAAAACAAGGATGGCTGGCTGGCTGGCTACTTGAATGGAATAAATAAAGCAAAAGATGAGATGGACTGCAATGGCAATTACAAAAGATACAAAAGACAATGAGGCACAATTTCAGGGAGGAAAAGCGAGATATAGGACAAGAGAAAAAGTGAGCAACAGTAGAGAAAAGGAAGGCTAAACGTACGGTAGAAGTGGATAGAAGACCGCGGATGGGCTCACCTCTCACCACTCACTGTGCTGGTCTCACTAAACACTAAAAGCAGGCAGGCGAGCTTCGCTTCAGGCTGGCGTTGTTCTGTCGTATGGTAGCAGCAGAATCGATGGAGTCAGTTGTTTGTCGGTGCGTAGCAGCCCCGTAAGTAGGAGCTATACAACTAGTTGCTAATATACAGCTACTATAGTAGGGAACAGAAAGTAGGGGACATCGAGAATCAGGAAGCAGGGCCGCAAGATGCTGGGACTAGGGTGTGTTATGCTATTCTCTCGATTCGGCAGCGGAAATCCACGGCGCAGCGCGACAGCAGTGCGAAAAAAGAGAAAAAAAATGGACTCCAGACGTGCTAATAGGATGGCCCAAGCAAGCCGGTACACGCAAAATAAGAAGGCCAAGGGGGGGTGGATGCGCGTTGATGGGACGAAGGGCCGTTGATTGGCGATGATAGGTGATGGATGATGGAATATAGAATGGCCGGTGGATGGCCAGAAAATCTCAGACAAGGCCGACACTAGATTTGCGGGAGGCGTCTCAAAGGGCCGACCGACCGTCTATTTGCTGGCTGATATGGATGCTAGAATAGATGTTTACGATTCGGCAATAAGATAGCAATGAGAGGGCTCTCTCTATCAAAGCGCAGTGCCTCTTAAGAGAATCAATATAAGCAATTATAGACAAAGACTGGGCCGTTGAACAATACAAAATTTCAGAAAAATCCTGGCTCGGGGTAGCAACAGATTCGCTGCACCAAACTTGACGCTGTTCTTTTTTCGCTTTTCCTGTCTGCCTTTTTCTACACACAGGATGGTCTCTTCAGTGCCGTGCTATTGGTGTGAGGCTGGGATTCCCTAGCCCATAACAGTCTGTCTGCCTGCAGCCTTGCAGTACTCTAAAGAACCACAAAACGGCCTACTTTTCTACCCTATCTTTTCAATTAGTCAGCGCCACACAACGCCACAGCTCTATCAGGGACAAAGAGTTATTGTTTGCTTACTTGATCCATTTCCAATAACGTTCTAATAAACAACCTCTATCCATATCCATACCATGTTCGATTTCCCAGTTCTCGCCTTCCAAAGCTTGAACCATCACCTCTCACTTCACATCATTCCACTATTTGTTCTAACTCACCACGTCTTTTGATTGATACCCCCTGAGTTACTCTCCGTTACAACCGTCTTTTTGTCAGCGTCAGTTCATACTAGCAGTCGCATACTCTATTCTTCTCTCACCTTTCTCACAGCGTCGTGAGATCTCAGCCACTCATCTCATCTCTTATTCATCGCCTGTATATCTGGCACACTATCTACCACACTCCCACTTCACGTATCTGACCATCCCTGGCTGGGGTCAAGTTTAGAGTCCGTCATAGCCATGGACTTCTCTAAGCCTCCCAAGGCTCCATCACCCGTTGCTGCCACAGAGTCCTGTAACGCTTCCACTGAGTCTACTCCATTTCAGTTCAAGTTCCGCGCACCCAAGCCAAATTACCTTCCGCACATCTCTGACAAGGGCGATGACTATTCAATAATAGACGAACATGCCATCCCACTTGAGCAACATGGCACAGAAGCCTACGAGCAGTACTTCTCCCAGTGTGAGAAGCAGGCCCTGGAAATGGGCATCGAGCGCCCCAATGGATATACAGTATCATTCCATTGCAATCCCGAGATGGAAAAGCACCATTTCGGTCAGACGCATCCTATGAAGCCGTGGCGTTTGACACTATCTAAGAGCTTGATCTCCTCATATGGCATGATGTTCGCCATGGACAACTACCTATCGCGAGCGGCTACGTACGAAGAACTCAATGAATTTCACTCATCTGAGTACCTAGACTTTCTGGGAACCGTACAGTCAGAGCCCACACCACGGGACTACGACAATCAAGACGACATCAAGTTCAGCTTAGGAGGTAGCGACTGTCCCATCTTTGAAGGTCTTTACGATTATGCTTCAATGTCAGCAGGAGGCTCGATAGATGCTGCCCGTAAAATTTGTAATGGCCAGAGTGATATTGCCATCGCATGGGGCGGCGGTCTCCATCACGCCAAAAAGAATGAGGCCTCCGGATTCTGTTATATCAATGACATTGTGCTAGCTATCTTGCAACTACTACGGTACTACCCCCGTGTTCTCTATATCGACATCGATGTGCACCATGGAGATGGTGTTGAGGAAGCCTTCTGGAGCAGCGACCGTGTCATGACATGCTCATTTCACAAATGGGACCCTAACAACTTCTTCCCCGGAACTGGAGCCATCGATGACAATGGCCCGAAGAGCGAGCACAATCCAGGTGCTCATCATGCCGTCAATGTCCCACTACTTGATGGTATCACCGATGATCAATACAAGGCACTGTTCCAGGAAGTGATTGGCAGTATCGTGCAAAAGTTCCGGCCTAGTGCCATTGCGCTACAGTGCGGTGCCGACTCTCTCGCCGGTGACCGTCTCGGTCGTTTCAACCTACAAGTTCAAGGTCACGGTGCCTGTGCCGAGTATGTCAAGACACTCGGTGTTCCCGTCATTATGTTTGGTGGCGGCGGTTACACGCCACGAAATGTTGCGCGAGCCTGGGCCTATGAGACATCAGTAGCCATTGGTTACAACGACAAAATCAAGGAGAATGCCACCCTCCCTACCCACACGCCGTGGCGCAATGAGTTCCGACAAGAGACTCTATTCCCGACAATCGAGCAGATTCTTGGTGAGCCGCGGCAGAATAAAAATACAGCAAAGAAGCTTAACGATATTGTTTCTCATATCAAAGAGCAGCTACGGTTTGTAGAGGCGGCCCCAAGTGTTCAATTTCGAGATATCCCTCCAGGTACGGACGCCATGCGAGATGAAGTCGAGGCAATGATGTCAGAGGAAGGTGCTGATAAAGACGATCGTATTCGGAAACGCAAGGAAAGATCAATCGGTACACCAATGGAATTGGTATAGTACCATTCTCCGACATACAGAACAATGAAGTACAATGTGTCACAAGTAAAGTGATTCAATACTACATCTCACGGTCCACAAGAAGTTATAGTTCTGTATCCTCGATATAATTACAACATAATATAATGTGTCATATCTGTATTTACCCAAAACTTCATAGCTACATAAACCTGATGCTCCTAATTCTTTTCATCAACCACTTACCATTCTTGAATCTTGTAGTGTCTCCTAGTATCACAATCTTTTATCAAATCGTTGTACTTTATGTATCATTAGGGTCTAGGAACCCTTTAATTACTGTTCTGGTAGATGGCGGCGTTGACCTCGTCTTCCAGCAACTTGCGCTTGATTCTGCGCACACTGACACCAACAAAGCTGACAAGAACCAAGCCAAGCACGACGCCAATAGTCAAGAGAATTAGGTTCACGGGAATAGGATTACCGTTGAAGGTATGATGGAAGAGGTAATCTAGGCCGGAGCCGCTGAAGTTGAACAGACCAGCCAGGCAAATAATGGTTCCATAGACGGTGCCGAAAGTGGAGAAGCCGAACACTTTGGCGGTATAGTCACTGACAGCTGTGTAGTAGAAAGGGCGATAGAGCACGAACAAGGTCACACCAAGATAGGCAGCGGGAACCGAGGACAGCATACCCAAGACACCGATAGTGGTAGCAACACCAACGAGGGTTGTAAGCACAACGACGGTAGAGGTGTTATCCAGGAAGACACCAATGAACGGAATAGAGATAAGGCCACCGAGGGGCAGAGCGATATCAAAGAACTCGTTGATGGCCACAGCCTTCTCGTGATCGCCGAAGATGGCCTCGTACTGGGGACGAATGGTAGCAACAAAGTAGTTGATGCGCGTCATCTGGATGACGGTAAAAGCGCAGATGAGAATGAACCAGGGCGAGCGGATTTGCTCTAGCGCTGTGCTTGTGTGCATGACGCCCCAGACACCAGAGATTTCGTTTTTGCGTTCCTCACGCTTTGCCTGGCGTCCAGCCTTAGGATCACCGAGAAGCTGTTCGATGTCCGCCACGACGCTCTCACGACGCACGCGTTGCTCGTCGCGCAGTAGCGCCGTATGTTCATCGACCTGGTCCTCGAACGCCGTCGCCTCGGCCTGATCGATAGCAGCTTCGGCCTCTTCGGCTACCTCGACGAGCTCACCGACGGTCTTGTAGCTCTGCTTGGGTAGCAAGAAGAGCTGGAGGAGCACGATGATGGCGGGTACGGCGAGGTAATAGGTGAAAAATTGCTCGTGGCCAAAGGTGCCGTTGCTGCGCTCGTACATGACGCGGTAGCCGAGGAATAGCGCCGAGCTAGCATCGAAGGCTCCCGTTAGCAGGGCGAGCACGAGGCCGGAGTTTCTCGGGAAGGCGTTGCTTAGTTGAAAGGCGGAGATATAAGTGAACGGACCGCCAAGGGCGAGGAACATGTAGCCAAATAGGAAGCCGTCAAAGGGCACGGTCTGGGCGTTGGCTAAGATGCTGGAGCCGATGGCTAAGAACATGGCGCCGATAAGGCCACACACACGTGGGCCGTAGCGGTCTAGAATGGCGCCGAGGGGCAACGCAGCCACATTGGTGCTGACGGCAGCCACGGTGAACATCATGTTCAGGTGAATCTCGACACAGGTGTCGACATCTTCTTCGGAGACATCGCCATCGACAGAGCAAAGCTCACGATAGGCGCCCTCCTGTTTCAACACGGGCTTCAGGGCAGCATAGCCGAAAACAACACCGGCGGCAACTAGGCAGTAGCAGACGGTGGCAAAGACTTGCACTACAGCAATGGATAGGCATTAGTAACACTGGCTTTTGCAACATGATGTTCTCTTCATTACTTACAGATGCGAATCCACTTGGGAACCTCAAAGGCGCCTACAGCCTGGATGTTAGCCTGCTTGGTCACTAAAGCAGGCAGTGGGTTGAAGTTGAGCTTGCGCGAGCGGGTTGAGGCGATCGAACTGCGGCGTGACGACCGGGCAGATGGCGTGAAAGCGAAGGTCTCAAGAGAGCCGACTCGCTGCATGATGACTAGAGAGAGAGCAACGAAAGAAGAACGAGTACAGTAGTGGCTGCAGTTTGGGAATATTCCCTAATTCGCCCTTCGATATCTTCAGCCGATAGTGAGATATCGGTGAAGCGAAGAGACAAGAAACAGAAGGCAATAAAAAAAATAAAGCTGACGAAAGAGAGAGAAGAGAGAGAAAAAAAGCGACAGTGTTTGCTGCCCAGGGCTCTCTAGGCCGTTGAGGGGTTTATATAGAAGGTAGGATATAAGATTCAGGGATGTTTTCTCGGCTTTGTCAGTAATACCAGAAACAAAATAAAAAATAGAAAGCTGACGATGGGAGAAAATCCGGAGGTGGGAAAAAAAACACAAGAGGCAAATAAATAGTTAACGATCTGCTTTGCATAAAAAAAAAAAAGCTAGCTAGCTCTTCTCAAGTTTCTCCAAAGCAGTTCTTTGGAGAACATTAAAAAGCCAGAATGGCAGTGAAAAATGAAATATCGAATATAAACAGCAACTATAGCCCAACTAAACGAGAAACGGGCGTTGATATTGCGGTCTTATTTTTCTGTTTCTCAAAAGGAAACAAAACTTATATCTTTAGTCGACGCTAACTTGACCAATAAACTGTCACTGAGAGATAAGAACTTCCAGATGTCTGCAAGATTAAGGTCGATAAGTTGATAGTCAGTAGTATCATTAAGCAAAAGCTGAAGATAGGAGAATAGTTTGGTTTCCTACATTTCAGCCTTTGGAATCATTGACGGATACAGATAAAACTTCTTATACATAATAGATTACAGTATTGCTATTCCGGATAAAAAAAACCTATAACTACCTTTTTTGCTCCAATCTCAGCCTTTTTTTATTTTATTTTTCCTCTTTTTTTCAAAAAAAAAGAGCTGAAGCTAGAACAAAAAATGCGACTAACCCCAGTAAGTGTTTGTATAATAATGCACACTGTGTTGCTTATACGTGAAGCCTACTACTTATAGTGCTATACAGTGTATATGTGTTCGGTAGGTGGCGGCAGCCGTGCCGCTTAGGCGAGCTACGCAAAGCAGCCCAGATTCTGGTCCATTCTTGTATATCTATATGTAGCACCTAAACTAGTGGCGAGTTTAGTGGGATAAACTATATAAATTCTATAGATTTCCATGTGAGAAATCTCCAACGGATCTTCCCTTGGGGAGCTTCTTCGTTCAAGGATTTTTAGATCCAGAGCGGTGTAAGTCGCCATGTCAACAGTGTTAACAACCTAAACGACAGAAATAAAGTTGTGTAGAATCAAGAGCTCGATATGTGCATTTATTTACTTAGTGATGATAACAAAGAGCAGAGCTTGATTTGGCTTATCTAGAGACGCTTCTTGATACCTAAAAGAACTAGTCTTGCATACAAAATATGCAAAAACCCCACGCACGCGGCTCACTATCAAAAAGAGTTTCCAGTACTTTGCTCGATATCAGAGAAAATGAGACTTTTTTTCTTTATTACTAAGCTAGCCCGCATTGTTCTTGGTGGCCAATGGTCTGGCTTCAAACTATCTGTTTATCTACAAGTATGCAGCTAACTATCACGTCATGTATCAGAAGATAGAAGATATTTAAGAGGTAATATATCTTGGATGCACATAACGGAACGAGAGCCACTCGTAAGGCTCGGATAACCATAAATCTACGTTCTCGGCATTCCATTGTCTGCCGATCTTCCACATGGCAGCTTGTTGCTTAACTAATATAAATATCAGACTCATTCGAGCAGGAAAGTAGAGAGTGGGTGTAAGTCGGCATTTTTGGTATACAAATACATAGATTTTCTTATTTTATTTGCTTGTTCAAGCCTGTTTGTTTACTTGCATATCTTTTATTCCTTTGCGCCAAAGTCCGTCTTAATCCGCCGGAACACGATATTTTTTGCGCCCTATACTATGTAGGACAGCCCTCACAAAGTCTTTTTTTTCTTCTGGCAAGCCCTGAAGAGACAAAACCCACCACGTTGCTATTTATTGAATTTATGAGTGAAGTTTATCGTTTACTTTCTAGTCTTCTTCTTGTATTCATCATATTTTCTATATTTCTTAAGTATCATGGCTTTTGTTTTTATCATGTTCGAATTTTCTTCTCCCTATCCACCGAAATGAACCACAAACTTCTTATCTTCACTTTCGGACTAGCTCACCCTACTCACTAAAATTTTCGCTCTACTCATGTTACTTTCAATGCTAACATATTCAAGCTCAACTCGAAAAAGCCATAGCAAACAAAAATCTATACTACAGCACTGCGCCGGGCTCCGTTTTTTCTTCGCACAAGCGTGCGGGCACTACCGCTTTGTTTTTCTCTTTTGTTTCTAAGCAAGGCATAGAAACGAACCATTGTCCAACGTCTATTCCAACAGTTACATTTTATTCTTTTTCAATTCTTTTGTTTTCCCATTAGATTCTCCGAAGCCGAGAAATGCAACATATCTAGTCCATCCTACCCTCTTGTGTTATGTGAGCTGTCGAATCTCAAGTCTTGGTCCTCGAAGTCTAGGCCAATCCATCCTATATCGGCATATTCGTCTCCAATATCACCACATGATGCAATAGTCAGATATCTCCAACACCAAAATAGAGAATACGCAAAAGGGAAAAGCACAGGTGGTATCACTGTGTTGCCCTTGTTGTGTTTTTGTAACCCGAGTTGATCTGTTTGCGTACGACTAATATCTATATGTACACTTTCTCTTACAAATTGACTGGCTGGAGTAGCATCTATCAGCTTACTCTATTCAAGTCGCAGTCTGTGGTTATAACCTTGTTGAAAATCCAAAACCCTTCCCCAATACCGTCCAAAGAAAACAAAAATAACCAAACAATCCCGTTCCACTGCTTTGACAAAACAGTGGGGTCCATCCCTTCCTAGCCTGAATATATGTTTTTGGCAATCTTGTTTATTTTTTGTAAAACCTCATCTGTCCATCCTGGAGTCAGGACACCGCTTAGTGGTGGAACAGGCGAGTAGGCTGGTGGACAAAGGTGATGCCCAAACCCTCAGCAGTGGCGAAGACCAGCTCGTCGTTCTGGCTACCGTTGGGGGCAGCAATGTACTTAACACCGGTTCTGGCGGCACGGTAGACGTTGTCGGTGAAGGGGAACTAGAAAGAGATAATAGTTAGCATATCTCTACTTTTATCTCTCACAGAAAGTCAGTGCTAAGTAGGGGTTAAACTTACGAAAGCATCCGACGACACAGCAACGTCGGTCAGCTTGGACAGCCACTCGTCACGCTCAGCCTCGGTGAAGGCGGCGGGAACAGTCTCAAAGACACCCTGGAAGCTCTCCAGCTCAGGGCCACCCTTGGGCAGCTCGCCGGAGACTAGCAAATCGATGGCGTTGGACTTGTCGGGGCGCTTGGTGCCCTTCTTCCACTTAATGCCCAGCACGCGGGGGTGGAAGCGGAGCCACCAGTTATCGGCCTTGTCACCAGCCAGACGAGTGCAGTGGATGCGCGACTGCTGGCCAGCACCCAGACCGACAACCTGCCGCGGGCGGCGTAGCAGACGGAGTTGCTCTGAGTGTACTTGATGGCAATAGTGGCGATTGTTAGATCGCGCAGAGCCTCCTCGGACAGAGAGGCACCCGACTTGGGAACGACGATGTTGGAGAAAGAAGCGGGTGAGATAGCAACGTCGTTACGGCCCTGGGTCAGGTTGATACCGTAGACGGTGCGGATCTCCTGCGGATCGGGCTCGTAAGCCTCGTCGATCTGCAGAACCAGGTAGCGGCCACCCTTCTTCTTCTTGAGAATCTCAAGAGCAGCGGGCTCGTAGCCGGGGGGCAATGACACCATCGGACACCTCCTTGGAGATGATCTTGGCAGTGGGAAGATCGACAACATCAGACAGAGCAATCATGTCACCGAAGCTGCTCATGCGGTCAGCGCCGCGGGCACGGGCGTAGGCCTGGGCCAGACCAGAGTTATCAATGCCCTCGATATCCTCAACGAAGTAAACCTTCTTCTCCTCATCGGTCAGCGGCAGACCAATAGCAGCACCGGCAGGCGAGACGTGCTTGAAGCTGGCGGCGGCAGGCTTGCCCAGAGCCTTCTTGAGCTCCTTGACCAGAGGCCAAGCGTTCAGGGCATCCAGCAGGTTAATGTAGCCGGGAGAGCCACCAAGAACCTTGTAGGGAATAGGGCCGCCCTTAACAAAGGCCGAGGCAGGCTTCTGGTGGGGGTTGGCACCGTAGCGCAGAGCCATGTGGTTAGAACCATCGGCATACTGCTTGCGGAAGTAGCCAGAGATGGCGGTATCGTAATTAGCGGTCGACTCGAATGCCTTAAGGGCGTAACGGTTGCGCGATTCCTGCGAGATGCCGCCAGCGGACAGCTCGCTCAAAAAACCGGTGTAGTCCTTAGGGTCACTCAGGATGGTGACACGGGCGTGGTTCTTGGCAGCGGCGCGCAGCAGAGTGACACCGCCGATATCGACCTCCTCGACAGCCTGGGGGATAGTGACGTCTGGCTTGGCAATGGTCTCCTCGAAGGGGTACAGGTTGCAGACAACGAAGTCAACCTTGTTGATGTTCTGCTCAGCTAGGTCCTTCTCGTCAGAGGGTATATTGCGGGCCAGAATGCCACCGTGGACAGCAGGGTGGAGGGTCTTGACACGGCCACCGAGCATCTCGGGAGCCTTGGTAATGGCGGAAACGTCTCTATAAAGCAGAGCAGCACTAGTTAGTAACGCAGATTCCTGGGGGCGCCAGTCTTGTAGTACGACTTATACCAGCCATACACATATATAGCAGTTGATACATCAAGCATAGGCCTGGATAACAATAGGCGCGCACTTACTCAACAGCGAGGCCAGCCTCACGGATCATCTTGGCCGTACCACCGGAAGCCAGGATGCGGACATTGTTGGCAGCCAAACCCTTAGCCAGGTCCAGCAGGCCGGTCTTGTCATAGACAGACAGAATGGCAATAGGGCGCGAATCAGCCATTGTGTGTATTGTGAGATATAATGAAGATATAGAAAAGACAAGGTCAACAGAACTGCCAAAGCAAATCAATCGATCACAGTTGGAGCTACAAAAAAAAGAAGAAGAAAAGAGAAAGAATTAGAAAGAGGAGACTCGAAAAGCTATACCGACAATAGCAGATAACCTAATAATAAAAAAAGCTTGCCACGCTATTTGCTGGGCGGCAAAAGGTAGTTGCAAATATGGCTGTAGTTTCTAACACAGATACAGTCATTGCACATTCCAAACACTGCAGGAGCCATGAAAATTAAGAAAGGTGGGGTTGAAAATTTGGCTCTTGTCGCAAAATGTTGCGACAAGATGGTGGGGTAGTTGCTGTTAATCGGGAAGACTAGATCGGGAGCGACTGCCTGTAACCGCGATCTCAGTGCGATTTTAAATACAAGCACTGTCATCTATGTTTTATCTATGCAAATTACTATAACATATGTATAGTGTCATCATGCCAATTGGCTTTCCATAGTGTCTAAACAATGGTGATTTTTTCTACCATCAACGCAGCTTTTCTGATGTGATACTGTAGCATGTCTCAGAGATGCTATTCTGAACTAGAGAAAAATTTTATCAAATGTCAGCTATCAAGGGAAATTACCGCGTCCAACAGATTGGTTGGCTGGCTGACGGGAAAGGAAGGAAGCGATGGCACCATCACCTTCTACCCGTAATCATCTTTACCGATTATGCGCTTTGTTCCTTTTTCCGCAATCGGCGGCCCATTGACGATAAACATCAGAAAGCACGTTAGCAGTTTCTTAATTGAATGCAGAAGGTTAGACAAACAAGGATTGGCTTTATCCATTGTTCATTTACGGTTTGGCAAGTACATCACATGACAGTAATATCAGTCCCGTTACAGCAAAATTATGTAGATCCAGATAATTTCGTCATTATAAATCGCCATAAGACAGAGGCTGCAATTTCTTTGTCCGTTAAGCTCGCCTTGTCTCGGAAATTCCTTACCACCTTTCACTGTGGCGTGAACGGTGTAACAAAACGTAGTTCAATCAATGTAATTTGTACTGCAAAATATTAGAGTTTAATTATTAGTAGTTTACACGGATGCTATAGATACAAACATCACTTCCCCCAAGTCCAGACAGGTCCTAGGCCACACTTATCTCATAGTATTTATACAGAGCGAGAGAAAGAGAGAACATCGAGATCATACAGAGTCATTGTGCTACAGACCACCAAGAAAGAGATATAAGAAGAGCCAAAGAGATGGCGTCAGTAATCATTAGCTAGAGGATGGAAATAGCACATCACATCAGAACAAATGAGAGACGATCATAGAATAACAACAGAAAATTATACAGCTGATAAAAAGTAGTAATGAAACATGTTTTTCTTGAACAAAAAAAGCAATTCGATATTCAGATCCCGAAACCTCGAACTCCCTCCGTCGATAAATACAAAAGAAAGTGGCACATCTTAGACATAGGAAATACATAAAATAGGGAAAATGGAAAGCTATAACAAGGGTAGAAAATATAAGTAGGGTGAAAAGAATAGAAAGGTGATAGTGATAGGATAAGCAACTAGGATAATAGACATTCACGATTCCACACATAGATTATCCCTAGAATATGTGCAATCACTCACGCAGACCATTGTCACCGGTATATAGTATGGAGAGTAATAGACACAAATCAAACAATATACCAGACATGAACAATACGAAGCATGAGAAAAGACTATATCATATTCCAGTAATAATAAATGCGTTCAGAATATGAACCACGAGCATTCAAGAGGTATCGAAACACATCGACATGACCATGTATGTCGACGATAAGAAAAAATAAAATAGAAAAATGGGGGTAAAAGAAAAGAAGTAGGTGAAAGGAAAAGTTGATTCAACAGCCATAACAGGGAGTTTAGGGGGTTTTTAAAGCATGAGAAACCGAAGTGGCTATAACAAAGGAAATAAAAAACAATATTATGCGTCGCTGGGGAACTGCGTGAGCTTTTATAGTGAATTTGCCCGTTCCATTGTAGTGTGGCATATAAAGAGCGTTCCCGATGTTACGGCTACAGCGCCTCAACACACTAGGGAAACGCCCTAATTCAAGAACTGTAGTAACGGATGATAGCGCTACCACCGTCAGAAACAGCAGTCTAGAAAATAAGAATTAGTATAACAGTACATGAGTAGATATATGGATATAAGAATTAACATACGGTGCAACCGCTCGTAGAGACGGCGTAGGTGCCGTTCTTGAGGTAGCAGTCGACGCTGACGTCGCCAGTAATCTCGATGTTGAAGTCAAGTTCAGCATCGGAGGTAGGAGTGTTGGGGAAAATGGACAGGTAAGTAGTGCCAGTGGAGTCCTTGCCAACACCAATGTTGACAGGAGCCCAGTTACCAGCACCGGTCGAGTCCTTGGAAGAGGTCCACAGGCAAGCCTCTTCAACGCTGTAACCCTTCTTGTTGACATAGTACTGAGCGGAGGTGTACGAGCCTTGCCAGATGTAGTAGCTGGACTCTTCGGGGTTGGTCAGAGCAATCTTAGCACCGGCAGCAGCAACGGCAGGGATGGTCATGGACTCGGTACCGGGGTAATCGGTACGGCAGGTAGCGACCTGGTCGTCAAGGTCATTCTGGATGTAGATACCACCAGCACCCTCAGTGCACAGAGTGTCGTAGCCGGAGCGAGACAGCTCCAGGTAGCCATCGGAGTTGCAGTACAGACCACCGATGGACTGACCAGTGGAGCCCTGAGCAGAGGGCCACTGAGCCTTCTGGTAACCAAGGGGGCAGGCGTATGAGCAGAAGGAGTTCTCAGTGCATCCGCCGGAAGTGGCAGTCTCGATGTAGGAGATGGAAGAGTCGCCGGGGCTGTAGTTGGGGACGTTCTGGATACCGGTCCAGCCCTCAAGCTCAAGGTAGCTCTCGGCAACAGCACCGTAGTCACTGGGGAAGGTGGAGCAAGAGATGGTGCCGTTGGGGAACGAGGCGTCGATGCCGGTGGCGGTAGAGCTGGACGAGGTGCCAGTCGAAGTAGCAGCAGTCGAGGTCTTGGTGTAGGCCACGGAGGTCGACGACGAAGACGAGGTGGTGGAGGTGGAGGTGGAGCTAGAGCTAGAGCTGGAAGAAGACGAAGTGTAGGCCTCCAGGAAGACAGCGGCGGAAGACGACGTAGAGGTCGAAGCAGCAGAGGTCGAAGTAGTAGTAGGGCTGGTGTAAGTGGGAGTAGACTCGCCAACAACGACGTAGTCGCCCTCGGCAATGCCAGCAGCAGCAGCGGTGGCGTCGATGACCTTACCGTCAACGACATAGACGGTCTCAGTAGGACCCTCAACCCACGAGGTTATGGTGGGAACGCGCTTGGCGAAGAGACCGCGCTTGTGAAGGTGCTGGTGGCCGTGGGAGTGAGCAGCGTCGGCCAGACCTGCGGCCGCAACGGCGAGAATAATAGCATGCTTCATCTTGAAAGAGAATGTAAAGAGGTCTGAGACGACGGATATGCGGTTAGCAAGAATACAGAACGAGAGTGGTACGGAGGCAGAGCCGTGATGGGAAAGAATGAAGCCAGCAATAGAGACTGCCAAAGCAAAGAAAAAGAAAGATGGTAGAGAAGATAGAAGCAGACTAGAAACCACGGATGGTCCCGATCAAGGCATTATATTTCCATAACATATTCCCCCATGGACGCCACAGTGCAAGGTTAGGTGCATTATAGGTCGTTCAGGGCTATCCCGTCTCATTTCTGCGTTATTTAGCAGACGGTCCGGTCAGGTAACAGAACAGAGAACAAACTAAGTAGTAGTAGTAGTAGTAGTAGTAGTAGTAGTATTGTTCTGTCCTCCGTGTTGGCTGGGCACTTGCTTCGCTTAGAGGAAACTGAGAAAGAGGCAAATCAAAGCTGTCAGATCGTACAGGGTCCGCTCGGACCCTTTCTGGCACTGTTTCTTCTGGCTTGGAAGGCGCATATGTAGGTAGTGTATGCTCCTTTCTTTCGGCAGGCAGTTGTGAATTTGGCGGCTTATAGAGCAAAACAGGCAGAGAAAGGACAAGAAAAACTCACACTTTTCTTGCGTTAAAGAAAGTGGTTTCAAGGCGGTGAATAAATGGTGTCGAAAGATAAAATCGGAACGCGGATGCGAGAATAGAAAGTAGAGTCGCCTGGAAATATCGAGGGTTTTGAAGAGTCAAATGAGTGTGGTAGAGAGGACGGAACTCTCAGTTGGATGCAGGGAACCTCAGCAAAAGAAAAGAAAGCTTGGATGGAGCGAGCCTGAAGAGAATCAAGAGGGAAAGAAGAGAAAGAAGAAGGGGAAAAAAAGAAGTAAATGAAGGGTGAGATCGAGTGGTTTAATGGGATCTGGCTAGAGGAGGCCTGGAGAGAGTTGCCAGGGGAGGAGGCCTAGCAAGCAAGCAGAATAGAGGGGTGTGGTTTGAGGGGTGTCTATGTAGACGTATACTATAGTAGTATGTACGTTATACATATTACATTACATTGTAACTTACAAGTCGTGCGACGGATCAATCTCGAGAGATGCGCCTAATATTGCACCAACGACTACTAAGAACCGCTAGGAGAACAAGAAGAAGACGTCGTAAGGGTTTGACTGCTAGCTAGCGCAGGGTCTTGTGCAGTAGAGCACGCTAAACCAGCCAGCCCTTTTCTTTTTTTTTTTAGTGGTATCTTCCATCCAGTCTTTTCAGTTAGCTCACCATTGGTGTTCTTTATCTTTTTTTTTCTCTCTTTCTTTCTTTCTTTCTTTTTTGCCTCTTCTCTGCTTGACTTAAACCTTGCTGGGTCGCTCTATTAGCCTCTATTAACCCTTACAGTGTATGTTACAGCACGCGCAAACTGTCCGCAGTTTGGTACCTTGCAGGAAGGGGGACACGTAAACCACCTCTGATTGACTGGCAACTATAACAGCGCCCCACCAGGAGATCCAAATCTCACTGTGGCCCCTTTCCTACAGCTAGAAGGAGCAACATCCAGAAGCAGAAACCCACGAGCGGCTAACCAATCAGAGTTCATCCTTGGGGAGTGTAAGTGAGAGCGCAGATAGCACAAGAGACTGGGGGACGTCTTGCAAGCACGCCCCTCTAGGCGAAATTGAGACTCAAGGCGCGAGGTTGCAGTTCAGTTAAGTACAGTTATCAAAGTAGAGGAAACCGAAGTAGAAGAGAAGCTCTTAGTAGAGAAGAGCAGCGGCGTTTGTTTACAACTATACAGTGCCAGTTCTGGCTAGGCTGCTCTCGTCAGAGTTTCTAGTAGACAGTGAGTGCCCGTTCTTCGTTGTTCTTTCCTATTCCTCTCATCTTTGCGGTCAAGGTTCCAATATCGACTAGTCGTAAATTGCGCACCTCTAGTCTACTTCCCATTTAGAAATCCACTAGTAGCGTTTCTCCGCTGCCTACGAAGGAGGCGGGTGTTGTCCCGCATGGCCTGTTTTCTTTCGACCCTTCCTTCGTCTTTTGCTTTGCTTGATGTTTGAATTTATCGTTGCTATACATGTAGTTGTTCATCGTACATTTTTTTCTTTTATTAATTTATTCTCAAAGCGGCCAGGGACACACCCCTTCCCTTTTTATAATATGTACATGTAGTCGTCTTCACACCTGTTTTGTCTCTTTGATCATCGTGAACTGTTATCATTACTTGCTTTAACTGTCACTTTTACCCTTTCTGTTAGTTTCCTCACTCATAATACGTATACAGTTGCTTAAATGTCGTCGTCGTCCCCATTGCTCGAGAACCAAACATGGGATATGTTTTCTTGGCGCTTTGAATGTGTATGCTTCTCTGGCTCTACATGTACATAGAAGCAGGCTCTAAAAGAGAAGGGAAGGGATTCTGAATTGAGAAGAGAGGGCGCCACGGCCGCGCTGGTCTTGGGTTGCTGTCTCGCGTAATTATCCATTTACACAACTAACATGTAGTAGCACACAGACCCAGAACCTGGTGGGAAACATGAACCAACTCGACAGAAAAATCTAAAGCTCCCCAAAAACCGAGCATCGTCCACCAAATATCCGCGCTGTCGTAAGTCCTGGTAACGCTGGGCGGCTGTGTCGTCTCAGCTTTTCTGAATTGGGAATGACTGTCTGTCGAACCCATGGTCTGAAGCCAAGAAGGATATGTCGGAACAAAATGATGTACCGTATATTTGACAGGCAAAACAAACAAATTCAAACTACATACGACTAGTTTTCTCACATTCTCTCATCTCATATGAATCCGACTTACTTGCTTTAACCATCAACTGCTTTATTACCAATAGAATCAACTGAAACGGCGTGGGTATCTATTGAATGCGGCGTCCGCTACCAACTTCGACATGACCTTTCCTCTTGGCTTTTTTTCTCTTTCATTAAGTTCTAAAGGGGTGACGAGTGTCAAGAAAGGGAGAAATCACTACTTGATATTAGCTTTTAGATGGTTCCGTCATGTCATACCACGTATTACAACTATATAGTCATCGAGAATATAGCCCTTCTAGAGTTGTCTTGTTATACGGGAGAAAAGATATGGCCATCGATATCCCAAGACTACGCTGGAATTTAATGCTTGTACCCTTTATTTGACTATTAAAAGCGATTTAGTTACTAGGGACCGCATCACAGTTCTAGACCGTCCAGGCCGAATAAAGCCAGGACACCATGCTTTTATTCCAGAAAAATGCATTCAACGGCTGCTTTCATCCAAAATAAGGAGGAAAAAAAAAGCTTCACTATGTGTCTAGACATTCTAGACTTGACAATGAGCCAGTGTTTTCTCAAGGTTGGCACACATCTAAATATGTTCTCATAAATGGCGTGAGAACCATTTTCTGTTGCGATCCCTATAATGCTTTTTCTTTCTTTTCTTTTTCTTTACTCGGCAGATTAGAAAGAACGGCCGTTATTGTTCACGGAATGTTCGATGCCAATTATGCCTAGTATAGAATGATAAATAATTCACATATGCTACAGCCGAGTCGTATACAGATATAAGCATCCAGTTCGGGGCTACGCCATCTCATATATGCACGCACCATCATCAGCTCGAAACCCGTCTTGAATGCTTAAACTTGGAGATCGCGCTTATTGTCTATGTTGTCTACGTTTGTTAGGTTCTTAGCTGTATGATTTATAAATAATCATGGCAAGTCTGTGTTGTGGACTTTGCGTTACCTGTGCTGTCCTTCATGACAACCAACTGCTCCGAACTTTTAGAGACGAACCAAAAGACAAACTCTGATCCATCTAGACATAACTACATGTACGTATAAACGATGATTAGAGTAAAGGGAGATTCCGAACTGCACTGCTCCTTTTGTTTTGCTTTTTCTGATCTTGATTCTACATACCATGATAGATCGACTCTGTGTAATAGTCCACAGACTCTGCATACGTAGTGCTACAAGATATAATCTCCTTGGTTCTAGATTTGTCTTGATCATAAGGCCAACCTTACCTTACACACGCCATAGAGCAGGATTAAACGCCATGACAATGACGATTCACCACTTTAGTCGGTCATGCGATGTCAACAAAACGACGCAGTCTGGCGTATTCTTCTTCCCGACATCCCGCATCTTGTACTCCTTAAGCAGAAAGCTAGGTGTGTTTGCTTGAGATATGCCTATTGTGATATATGTCTATGAATCCATACTCGGCTCTTGTACCTGTAGTCATTGTAGTAAGGCCATGCTTGTGATAACAAGGAAAAAAATAAATATAGACCATGTTTGGTGGCTTAGCTGGTTTCTCGAGAGCCGAAGTCTTTTCGAGCCTTTCTTATTATCGAGTGTGTTGTAGAGTTTTGCTGTTTGCTCAACAAAATGTAGAGGCACCTGAGCCCAAGAGTACTTCCTGTCATATAGGGGCCTTTTCTCTTTTCAAGCACTGCGATTTTTCTAGCTCTCTCTTTATTTACTAGTAGCTGTGCACAGCCTCTGATATGGTCTTAACAAGCGACGACAGGCCTCCCTCTTTGAAAGTTGGTCTGAGCGGCGACTAGTTCACAAGAAAAAAAAAAAGGTAATTTGTATACGCCAACAGATGTTGACATTCTGCCAAACGCTAGGGTTATCCACAAGAAGGTCTCATATCCCTTTATACCTTTTCACTCTTTTCAAAAGCCGCCCTTCTTGCTAGAATAAAAATATACAAACTTATGTATATAATATGAACTAAGTAATAAAAGCACTTCACCGATCGATTCCTAGGACCAGCTTCTCCTCGCGCGTGCATAATAACTAGTCTCAGCAGCTCATCTTGTCGATTTGTAAAGAAGGCACTTGAGAGCGCTTAATCTGCAGGACAATACATGTGTATGTACATATATTAGTACATACATATGTGTACATATGTATTACTCTAGTTGGTTACATGTATGCCCAATAAATATGTATATGCACACCCTCTCCCCTGGCTATTATATATGATCGTCACTTTCTCTTTCTTGAAGCAGCTTGGTCGACTTTTGCTTTCCATGCCTTCCTCTATTCTACCAAGCAGACTATAAACCATAACAGCTATCACATTACATGTACGTACTACTAGTACTACTAAGATCCCTTTCCTTGCTGGGTCTTCCTTTCTCCACGATCTTCCCCCTCGCTTGCCTGGCTGGTCTGATGCTGAGGTGGTCTAGAATTATAGAAAGTGGATGTCTTTTCTTTCCAAAATGGACTTTTTTCGTATGTAAATTATATTTTCCTAGTCAGGTTTGGGATTAAGCCTCACTTGATATGACTATAGCGTTGAACATGCTTGCTATCTTAACTTGTTGAACGAAATGGAATGAAGTTCTTGAGTCAAGCATCCTGTCAACCGTAGAATATATGTAGGCCCTGGAACAACAAAAACACAAGTTTATGCCCATGTTTTGTGTTTTGTTATTATTGTTTATTGCCCATGCGCCCTGGAAACTAGCCTGCTGGCGAATCTCTGGATTGAGGGGGATGAAGTAGCCCCTGCATAAATATATACATGTAGAATACAATAGAAAGAACTAAAACTATTTACTATGTATTTCATTTTATTTGCCTGTAATTTGGCGTGTCCAGATAATATTCCATTCTCGTCTACTTCTCAGCCGGACTGTAAATCGAGTGCAGATCATCGATCGTTTAACAGAAAGCCATGATTTTGGTCTTTGATGAAGCACAGGCGGTAATGTTTATTTCTGTCACGGATCTTCTGGTTGATACTGATTAAGTGGCATATGTATTCTTCTTATAGCCTTTAGACTTTGATAGTCTAATTTTCTCATGTGATAATTCTATATCCCATCCCTAGAACTTCTGATAGGAAGATGTTAATCCCCCCATATTCCCAACCACGAACTTTATTCACACACTGTATTGTCCATTTCCAGTACTTAGCCTACATGCCACCATACCATGAGAATATGTTTGTTTTTATGGTATAACTCGGCATCTTATTCTCTTGAAGTCCGTCTTCTCCTGCCAAGCATGGCTGGCAATAGGCAATATCTCTTTCACTGCTCCAGCCTCATGCCAAGAGTAGCTGGCAAGATTTGCCTCCCTTATAAGAGCGCTGAAAAGGTAAGCCGCACGAGGCCATCTGTTTTCTTTTGAACCAATTCCGTTCTATGTAGTACTAGAAGCTTGTCGACTTTACTTTCTTCGCTAAACCAGAGAAATCGGACGGCCAGGGCCTTGGTAATATTTCTTGGCCTACAGCGAACCCGCTCGCCTATATCCAAAAATAACAGAATTATTACCCTAACCGCAGCTCGATTTTGCCGACAAAATTTTTCCTTGTCAATTCTCGTCTTTCCTTATCTATGACTATGCATCGATTTGTAAGAGAAAAAAAATCAGATTTGACGAATCCCAAGTTCAACTCTCAATTAGGCAGAAATGAACAGCCAAGAGCGGGTTGTTTGTAGACATCAAAGCAAGGGAAACAGACAAAGGATAATAGGGCGAAGTCCAGACTTCGGCTCAGATTTCAAGACCTGGTTATCTCGTACAGTGTGTAGTATCTCTGTTATCACAAGCAAACAAATTGTATTGTCATTATATGTTCCCTCTTGTGGTCTCTTTGTATGGCTCGAAGGACAGCATTGAAAATACTGCAAACAATGGGTTTGTTGTATGCTTGTCTGAATCGTGTGTCGTAATAGGGGAAATCTGACCCAAAGATGGAGAAATAATGCTGTCTTGGCCTGAGTCTAATATTTCCCTGCCCGACTTTGTCTTGTGACCTAGAATTGCATCACCAATAAGCATTGCCGCAAACGAACGACCAACGTATTTGACAAGCCAGTATTAAATAGCTAAACTGATGATGTCTTGTTCTTCTTTATTCCTCGGTTTTGTTTCCGGATATATCTCGTTTTATATTTAAACACGTTCTGTTTCCTATCCCTTTTAAATAGTCTCCATTTTCCCTTAATACATAATGACTAAAAGTGCCCTCTACAGGGGAAACGAAATAGAAGTCTTGAAGGGCCAGTTGAAAGCTACATGGTCGATTAGAGTTCGCACTAGAAACGAGTTTTACATGTAAGAACAGCCCGGTGGTTACTATTTAACTAGAACTGGAACATTGGGCGCTCTAGCCGTGATGTTTTCTATCACAGCATACTAATCGAAGATTCAAGAGAAAGCAAAGGCCAATGGTAGAAATTATATAGGCTTATTTTTAACAGTTTATATCACTATCCGTATAACTATATACTCGTACTACCCGGCCAACCGTTACACTGCGTTCTTTTTCAAGGAATACGAAGAACACTATCCAGGAACTGGTCGACACTGACTAGAAACGGATATGGCCCGTGAAGATGGAGGGAGTGTAGGCTATTGCGGTGGAATTTGGTCTTGATCTGAACTTCTATAAGCTTAGGAAATAATATATAGATACAGCTGATAAGACTACAAGCCGTATTTCCAGCTGTTATTTTTGATCACCGTGTAGAAAATTCAAGGTCTGTACTGTTGGGTCTTGATACGAGCATTACTACAAGGCCTAGCTGGCAATATATATATATATATATATATAATATATATG
>RHDR01000260.1:0-40848 GCA_009806295.1 Davidsoniella neocaledoniae
CATCCGCGGC
Source organism: Davidsoniella neocaledoniae (assembly GCA_009806295.1). Lineage (NCBI taxonomy): Eukaryota > Fungi > Ascomycota > Sordariomycetes > Microascales > Ceratocystidaceae > Davidsoniella > Davidsoniella neocaledoniae. The sequence goes on from RHDR01000260.1 coordinate 11, forward strand.
TACACGAACAGCCCTACAGCTCGGCACGCCCAGAAGCGCCGCGACTGACTCTTCAACGTCCGCTGAAGCTGCGACTACTGCCACCACTGCTGCGCCGCCAGCTGTACCGCCAACTGGTGGCACATCTAATAGTGCGGCCGGCGCATCATCGGCTACCGGCGGTTCCCATAAAGATAAAGACCGCAAAGTCAACGGCGCGCATGCTGCAGAGCCCGCGCCAAAAAAGCGTAGAAAGGTTAACCATGGTAAGTGTCTGTTTTCGGAGTTGACGCACGTGATCACCGTCATATATGTGCATACACACATACTGGCGCATCCACTACCGCTGCCGCAAGTCGATACTGGTCTTACGTGTCTTGCCAAGACGGAGCGCAAAAGCGTGCTGTGGTGAATGTGTCAGCGTCAGTGTCTTAGAGAGCGTACCTCAAGAAAGGATGTCCCGTTTGTCAAGAGGGGGGTTTTGTAGGAAGCAAGGAGGAAGCGAAGAACCGGGAACAAGAACCTCTCTCGTTTTGTGCACATAAATTTAGTGCGGTAGTCTGTTTTACATGACAATTACTTTGGGAATGTTGCTTGCTAACAACCATGCGCTCGTACAGCCTGCATATATTGTCGCCGTTCTGTAAGTTTCCGTCGAAGTCCCCCGTCACACTCGCACATCGCAGTATTCTTGGCGTTTATTTAGCCCCCCCCCTCTATATCGTATTGTTGTTGGAGTACACTAGCAGTGTCTTTTGGTTGTCGTCTTGGTGTTGCCTGAAGCTGTCAAGCGACAGTAGGAGCAGAAACAGCCGAAATCTGGGATCATTAGACGTCCTTGTGCTGCTGATGTGGCTGGTTTGATATAGTCGGTGGTCACATTAATGGTGGTCGTGGTGCTGGCATTATCATTAGTATTAGTGGCGAGCCACCCGGACAAGCGAGCGAAGTAAAAGCCTCGACGCAAAAAGAAGCGCATATACGTGTCTATATATGTGTATATATATGTGCATATATGTACGGTATATTGCACCAAAGTACGCACATACGTTGGCTGTACTTTGGAGATTGCTGTTCCAGCGCTCTTTCTGCCTTTCTAGTGCTACACATCGTCACATTGTCCTGCTGTCTTTGTCCACCTGCATGGCGACCACTCACCTGTCCGCTCACTCAATCACTGATTCCCACTTCACGCCGCATACTCCAAGACAAGCAGCAACTCGGCTGTTTGGCTTTTGAAATCACACTACTGTGAAGATTGCGGATCTCTACGTTCTTTTTTTCACTTTTTTCTTAAGCTCTGGTTGGCTACGCATCGACTGTCCCGTTTTAGTCGGCATAGCATATATATCATTTTCCGCTATCGATACTGCTATTGCTACCTTTATAGGCGTTTTCTTTCCCGAATTGAAGCGCCACACACCGTGGACAATACAGTGCGTCGGGTATCTGCTATCTCTAGCTATAGTAGCTCCAACCGACCTGAGCCAGAACCAGCTGTGTTAGCAAGACATTAAGCATCCCTCTGATCGACGCTGATCGTGGTCGGACTCGGCCGCCTTTGGTGTGTTGGTGTGCTAGTTTGCGCTTTATATCGTAGTAGCAAGTGCTTAATGGCTGCTGTAATGGTTGCTACTGTCTCGATACTCATTGCCTGCCACCCTTCGGCAAACAGATATCTAAAGAGACGCTGACTAAGAGGCGTAAAGACCGAAACAAGCCACCCGCATATCTTTCGGGTATGGACTGCAGCCATAGCACTAGCAAAACAAACCCCAATAACAATCTGTAGCCAGAGAGAGGGGGCTCTTCTCGGCTGGCGAGCGGGCTTGGCTTTTAACTCTAGGCTAGTTATGTGTGCTTGATGCTGCACAACGTCGCCTGTTCGCCCCAGATACATGCTTTTACTCGAACATAAGCAGATATAGCATTCTATTATTGCACCTACCTATAACACACGCCGTGTTCAGCTTACAACTAATAAGTCTATGGCTATAAACCCACGGCTCTGTTGACCTTCTTTCACCTCCCCCTCCCTCCATGCCTTCATAGATGCCTTTTCCCTTTTTAGTTAATATCTTGACGAGTATCTTCTTGCTAACGTTCTCTTTTCTTTTATCTCACGTTCAATAGCATATGACATGTGATCTGGTACGTACTGCCTTATCCGGTATAACCTCACTGGTATAATCTCGGCTCTTCTACTCCCTTCTGTTCTTCTCGCCTAGCCCTGCCTCGTCTCGCCTCACAAGCGGACGCCATGCTTTGCCACGTGCTTGCATAGGCTTCGTTCACACACATTCGTCGTGTTTGTCCGTTATCTTTGCCTTCTGCTGCTGCTCTTTCTTCGTCTCGCTTTGAAACCAGGCTGACCTGGGACACCGTACCCTCCTTGTGTTTTTCCCTGCCCTCTAGGACCGTCCATGTACTAGATGTATCAAGCGCAACATCGGCCATCTGTGCCACGATGAAAAGCGCGAGCCTGATGCCAAGAAGGCTAAGAGCTCTACGTCGACCACCACACCTGGCGCGGCAACTAACAATGGCTCCGTGGGAGCAGCTTCGACGGCCGGCACTGTTGTTGCTGATGCTGAACAAGAACAGCAGCAACAGCGCCAAGCTCAAGGCTCTGAGACAGATGCTGTCATCACCACCTCTGCTGCTTCTGGCTTTAGTATTGCCGAAACAAACCTGCTTGACCTAGTCCCGCCATCAACAGTGGCTGATCTCCAGGCGCATGTCCACGCGGCAGCTATGAATCCATGTAAGCATATCTTGTCCATTGTTTTGGCCTACCCTTTCTGGCATACCCTTTCTGGCCTATCCTTTATCTTGACATATGCCCTATCCAACACTTTGATACGGCCCTCTTCCTCTCTTGCGTTCTGTATATACACCCCCTTCCATATCTGACCTCAGCGTGACCTAAGCCCAGCTTACGTTGGCGCACATCTCACACCTCGTTCTCGACTTGGCTTGTCTCCCCGCCTTGTTATACTTTCTCCAAGTTTTCCCTGCCGCTGAATGCTACATGAAGTGCCGAGCCCACTGCAACCTTCATTTCTGCATAGTATTATATGCCCGATGTCTCAGTAGAACTACGCCCGGCTTTCCGTGAGCTTGTCACCATTTGGATTTTCTCGCCTATTTCCCCATTCCGTCTTTTCCCTTGTGGGATCTCGGCTACGACTTGCCTTCCTACCTTCTATATACCCTTGTTCGGCTATTATCTACTGTCATAGAGCTGTAAAGTTTTAGAGCGTCGGAGTCGTCTATAGCCGCTTGTCGTCCCCCACTTGGATTCGAGCTTGATCTGATCAGCTCTCCCCATAACTACTCCTGTTACTTCTCGCTCTCTCTCTCTATAAATATACCCTATCCTTCCAACACTCTGGATCACCCCCATCATACTGCTATTCATTCAGTAGTCATTTCCTATACCACCAATAAGCCATGCAACATCACGCTCATCCACGCTTTCAGCAGCATCTTCCTCGCGGTCCTTACCAAAGTCCATACCGGGACCCGCATGCTAACGCGTCTACAGTTTCGCACATCAGTGAGCTTTTCATGGGCCACAGCCACTTCCATGATATCCCCAACTACCATCCTAATTTCATGGCTGCGTCTGAAGTCAACAACGAGTTCCAGCTCCTCAATGACTTTCTTCACACTAGCATGCTTGACGATGGCATGGTCCTAAGTAACGATGGTTCCTCTGCTGCAGATCCTTCATCCAATACCTTTGGCTCTGTTGGATCGCTCACTAACAGCAATGGGGCTGGTGCTGCTGCTGGATCCGGCCAGCAGAACAGCATCCTGAATGGATTCACCTCGCTTAATGGCCCTTCTGCAGCCCTACACAGCTCGGCCCAAGGCGGGCCACCTACCCGCATTAGTAATCTCAGTGGTCTACCTAATCCCTTGACATCGGCTGCTGGGGCTATGCTTCCACCGCCGAATATACCAGCCCATGGCAATCATAATGTGACCTCCGGTGGTATTCCTGCTATCAATGTGCCACAACGCGATCGCGATAAGGCTGCACGTGATTACTATCTCCAAGCAGCAGATCCTACCGGTAATGATACACCCGAAGAACGCATGCAAAGGCTACTCAAAGCCAAGTATAACGCTGGACTCCTCAAGCCATTCAACTATATCAAGGGATACCAGAAGTTATCCGAGTACCTTGACTCGCATATTGCGCTAGCCAGTAAACAAAAGATTCTTAAGTGTCTTGATCGCTTCCGGCCAAAGTTCCGCGAGATTGCACAGGCTCTCACAGATATGGAACTAGTAGTTGTCGAGATGTGGTTTGAGAAGCAACTCCTTGAATACGATCGTGTCTTTGCTAGCATGGCGGTGCCCGCGTGCTTATGGCGTCGTACCGGAGAGATCTTCCGCGGAAACAAAGAGATGGCAGAGCTGATTCATGTCCCCGTAGAGAAGCTACGTGATGTAAGTGTTTTCCCCATATCCATGTTGTGTTACTCAAGTTGGTTTTGGCTCTCAATTACTAACTATATCTCATATAGGGCTCCATTGCGCTGCATCAAATCATCACAGAAGAGTCTATGGTCCGATACTGGGAAGAGTTCGAGACCATCGCCTTCGATCCCGACCATGACACATTATTGACGGCCTGTTCACTCAAGTCACCGGGAAATAGTCATGTTGCCACTGTGAACTGTGCCTTTTCATTCATGATTCACCGTGACGACTACAAAATGTAAGCACAACCATACATTGATAGCAACAGGACAAAGATTCTAACACTGTTCAGGCCTACTCTAATCATCGGTAATTTCTTGCCTCACGACCCTAGCAACTAATCAGACGCAGATGCGTCATATCTTCAAAAAGTCCTGCTTTATCACTTACCAACCACGGCGTATGTTAATACCCGAGTACCATTATATCCTGTATCTGTAGTTTATATCATTACAAAATTACTTGCTATTCTTTCTATAAGCCGCTAGATCGGTTTATCTCGCCGACGTCTTGGGCATTTATAATATTGATATCCCTCGTATTCAATTTATTTTACTTTTTAAAAAAACTTTACAATCATGGTACAATATCGTAACATCCAGCATGTGAAATATACACAATAGTCTATATACTTTAAGCAGTAGTTTCCCTGTGAAGAATCCCATCACATCGGTTTCATCAGCCTTGTCCAATTTTAAGTCTTGATGATTTGTTTTTTTTTCTTCGCACAAGCACACGCAAACTAATCTCGAGATTCCTGTTTGGCCTCCAAACTTGCTTACTTCATGGCTTCTAAAAAGAAAGCAATGTCTTCGAATACAGATATCGCCGCTAAGATCACGGCCCTTCAAGGTCTATATTAATCCCACCTACCATAATTCGTTGCCTATACTTAAATTAATATTGATCAATTTCTAACATCAAGTCTGGCTGAGTGCTCATAGATTTCTGCAAGAAGGCTAATTTAACTCTCCCGTCCGCTATTGATAAACCCTCGATAGACACTCTCCGGACCGAGCTTTCATCCCACATACGATCTGCTGAGAAATTAACCCATAACAAGCGTCTAGCAGTCGATCCTGCCAATCGAACAGCACTGAACGATCTTGACCTCCAAGCTACAAATTTATGGAATCTTTGTCTTCGTCTACGTAGGCCATTTGGTGCTTCTGTAGTTCAAGATGATAGCACACTTGTAACGGATGGTGATGGCGTTCATTCGAGGCCGAGAAGGCAGTTGCTTGTCAAGATGGTGGTTTTCGCGTTTCATGTGCTCGATGCAGCAAGATGGCAAGCAGAGAGTATCGGTATGGCAAAGAACGTGGCGATAGAGACAAGGCTAGGTGTATACAAGCTGTCCTTGTTTGCAGCTAGGGCATGTCTGAGTAAGTCGAGATCCATATGGAAATCTATGTTCAAACTTTTTCGTATTAGCTTATATGACTGACATCACTCCTAGGCGATAATGAACTAGATACTTGTCTAACAGTCCTGAAACGAAGTACTGAGATAAGTGAAAGTTTATCAAAGAAGGAGCTCAGCTCAGAGCAAAAGGTCATTCTAACAAGAAATGACGCTGAATACTACGTTCTACGAACAAGCCTGGTAAGAGTCTATGCCGTAAACAATGAAATGATGAAATACCCCACTAACCATCTTTATAGTCATGGAAACAAGACAGGCTAGATATCGCCAACCACATGTACGAAAAAAGCACTCCTCTTCTCCAATCCCTCGACCCGACATACTCTGAAAATCTAGTTGAGGTCTTCTTCGAGATTGGAAAGGGCCTAGTACGCAAAAAGGACTATAAACTAGGTGTAGTCTGGATCAATCGTGCCTTCGAAGTCGTCAATATGCACGACATTGATAAACTCAGTCGTCTAGGCGTCGAGTTACGCCTCAATGTCATGCAAGCGCTTGTGCGTGCCAATCTATACCAAGACACAATCCAAGGCCGAAATAACGCAGAGGAACTAGTATGTAAACTTGAAAATGAGATTGGTGATGTGCCTATTGTCATCTTATTACGCATACATCTACTTAAAGCAGTCCCTGCCGAGGAGTTTGACGCCGAGTCATTCTCGGGCATGTTAAGCCGTTTTTCACGAGTTCCGAATCTAAAAGAGAGTCAATTCAAAACTATCCTCCAAGAAGTGAAATTGCTTAAGGAGGTAAGTCCTGTCAAGGCTTTGAGGATCGTCGCCACACTTTTACGTGAAACTACCGTTTCTCCAGGAAAGCAAGATTGGATATCGAAAGCCTTAATCATTTACGTCTGGATATTTGTTTCTCTTGATAAATCCAGCATAGAGACTTCGCTCTTGGAAGTTCTAGAAGATGTTCATCAGAGACTTGGCCAGCCTGTAGATACACAGGCATCTGGTGCTGTTCAGTCCATTCTCTGGAAGAAGATCGAGTCAAGTTTGGCACAATCCAACTACGTTCAAGCTGAGGAGTGGTGTAAGATAGCTCTACACCCCATATTCATGAGTTGTGGTACCACAAACCACGGAAAGCTAGCACGGTAAGTATTGTAAATGACATGGCATTCCACAATGTAAAATATACATACTAATGTTCTCAAACTCACAGAAAGCTGATTCTCTGTGCTTTTGAAATATCAGATTTTGAGACAGCTAAAGAAATATTCCACAGTCTACCAGAAGCCATACAACGAGAACAAATTACGGCGTTCCTTATGTTCAAAGTTGCAACACGAAGCAAAGACGTTGACTTTGCAACAAAATGTCTAGAAAATGTTTCTCGTGATACTACGGCTGGGCGTGATATTTTGTATGCCTGCGTCATGGATTCTCAGAACAACGGAAATCTAGATACGGCCATAATTGCCATGAAACAATTGATGGATGTTACTCAAGTACAGCCAGGGTCTGGAATACATATCCCTAGCCTGATGAGATGTACCATCCGGATGTTATACCAAAAATTACGTGGTGGAAATCCAGACGATGTCGAGCCCATTGTTGGGGATCTTTGCGCCGTTTTCGAATCTGGTAAGTTTCTACTCAGTCGTAACTATGAATAAAGATAAGAAACCAACTAAGACCATTGAAGCTGCCAACGCAATAGCAGAAACTCCAAGAAATGCAAAAGGCACCAAGGAATTCCCGATACAGGAACTAGATTGGTTTAGCCAAAACTCATACAACACTGCCTTGAAGGGTATCACAATCTGGAGCCCTCTATATGTGGCGAGACTAATGAAAGTTTGTCTGCAATTAAACGATTTCTACCCGGATGACATATCTCTAGACGCAGCTCAAGATCTTGCCCTAAAAAAACTCTGTGGAAGCTTTGTCGTTGCCGCGTCTTTGGCTGCTGTGGCACGAGCAGAAGATGACGTCAAGCCAAAACTTCAGGCGTATCTTGATTTACGAAAGTATGTCAAAATATACGACGACGAATTCGAACAACTAAAGGAAACTTTCCAGTCTCACATCAAAGACGATTTACTTGGAAAATTGTCAGTACTATACGTCTTTGACTTCGAAGCTGCCGCAACATGCCGAGAATGGGATGACATGAGCATCATTGTACAGAAGGCATCAAAAAGTTGTCCGAGTGAAGAGATTTTCAAAGGCATGGGCGATTATGTTTTATCCCTCACAGACATGCCAATCAAGGGTACGTTATATATCATGTATTCTATGATTGGCCAACTATACTGTTTCTCTCGAAAACTAAAAATTTTGTATCTAGATGTATATCGGATTCTTCAATTGATAGTCAATAAAATATGGGAGCTACAGCAGTTTGATCACGCTCGCCTAGCCAAGTATATGCGCTGTCTTTTCCAAACAGTGCTTCCGACCTCAGATAGCCTCGCTCTTGAAGTTCTCAAGACAGTTCTCAACGTCGCAAAAGATGTAACAGATGTATAGTTCACGGATCACAACTTTAATAGCTAGAAAATGGTATGCTAACAACTGTTTTAGAAAAGCGCCAAGTATCCAGCGGACGAATTAGAATGGATATCCATTATGGCATTCAATCACGCAACAGATCAATGGAGTTCGGGAAACGATGACGATGCTAGGATATGGTTTGATCACGCCCTGAGTCTCGCGCATTGTAGAGATGATGATGGTGTCTTTGAAGCTCATATGCAAGAACGATTCCTCAGGTTGCAATGGAAATAAGTAGCTTGATCAAGCAGCATCACCATATCCAGCACTGTATATCATTGATTCATATCTATACTTTCTAGCAAAGCAGGTCCCTCCTTCAGGCATCCGTCTTCACACGCTGGAACATTCCAACGTGCGAGATACCTTCTTCATTCCAAACGCCCATGGCCTCATCAACTTCGAAGCCCCAGCGCGCCCAAGATTTCTGAGCCTGGATCTGCGCATGAGCACAAACCAAGCCTTTAAACTCCCTCTTCTCCCCCTCGTCTGGCGGGAGGGCATTATCGAATGCATGCGGATTCTCGGCAAGCCATTTCAAGGCACCGCGAACCAAAATGCCGCCCAAACCTTTTCCGCGCCAAGCCTTTTGTACAGCCAGTCTACCGAGCTTGATATATGGCTCATGACCATCGTGAAAAGAGGTTGTACGGTCTGAAAAGGTGGGCTTTGGGTTGGCTTCGGAAGAGTCAGCGGCAAAACCTTCTGGGATTCCATCCCAATACGCCAATCCCGGAGTAGGATGCGGTGCGTGTGGGAACGGAACAATACGAATAGTTCCAACAGGTTCTGGAGACTTAGGCGTAGAATCATCGTCAGAAGATGGTGAGGTAGCGTATGCTACAAATTGGCAGCTTCGAGAATCATCGGCATCGAATTCATTCTCGACGGGAACCTTTTGCTCTATGACGAAGACGTCGTTACGGACAGCCATCGCATCGTTGAAAAGCTGGGGTATAGTTGGTTGGGCTTCCTTTGTGGCAGGAAGAGTACGAGAGTATTTGCTGACGTCCGTCGGAGCGAGGAAAGAGACAGAGATTTCTGATTCAGGAGCCATTTTTGGTTTCGTATAGAGCTTAGATATGATTATAGATAGTAGATAATTATAAAGATGAGAAATCAACCAGTTTATTGTTTTTGTTGCTGTTACGTATAGTATATGCTCTTAAATAGCGGCGTTTGGTCTTTCTTATATATAAACATATTAATATAGTTATACATATCATGTCGGCTTTGATGAACATTCATCTCATTTCAGGGCAGCCCCACTAAATACTGTCAAACTTAGTGTAGATGAGTGCACATTGTAGAGTCGATTCAAGCGCGGCAAAGATCCACTTCTTCCTTACAGTCTAATATTCCCATACTTGTCACGAATTATTTTAATCGTCAAATCATCCACAATGTTTATGATGCATCGTTTACATGCCGGCTATCTTGGTTAGAACGCCGGTATAAGATATGGCGAAAATGGGCAAATGAATTAAGCTTCCGTCTTCAAGTATGTGTAAGATAGATTATGTAGATCTAATGTCACCGTAAGATAAAACGATTCGCGTAGTCAACTAAAGGGCGTGGTTCTTGACATATACTTGTCAAATTCTGTCGGCCCTTTTTTTTTTCGTTAATGTATGAATATACGAACGCCTTTATTCAAACCACGCGAAATGCTTACTTTGTCAAAATGAAACAAAAGGGAACTAATTCCCGTTCTTGACGTCATTTATTTAGTATAGCTTATGGTTGAGAAGACCGTAGAACTAGATGGAAGAAAGATAACTTTGATGGGCCTAGAAATGGCTATGAAGAACAGGAAAGCTTGAATAAATATGCAGATACTCTGCGCCTATTCTCGCTAAATGATGTAAGCAATGGAGCCCTTTATTCTATAATTAATAAGAAAGTAGCATAGTAGCTTATACAGAAGAAGAAGATATCTCCATGCTTGAGAAAGGATATAACATAGATGTTCAAGTTGTATTAGTACTAAGTAAATAACTCAACCCATCTATGACAGGAGTACTTTAAGACTATGATGACTTTCGCTCGTAAGCCTGACTTCATATCTTCCTTGGCTTCCCATGTTGGGCCATACCCAGGCCATTGTTCATGTGTCCTCTAATGTTACTATATCACCAAACAACCAGTTGCACATATTGACCCGAACACTTTCTAAATGCTCTTTTCTTCGTTATAAAGAAGCGTTCAAAAAATGTGCTGAAGTTAATAATATAAGTCTGATACTCAATATCTTGGAATTTCTGTACTCTCATCAAGTCAACGATATTTGTTGTAGCCCAAACTCTTCTCTGATGCCTCTGCCTCGCAACCCTGCAATCCTAGTTCAGCCATGCTGTTGTTACACGACACTGTTTAGACCGAAAAAACCGCTTTTTTGGGTAAATTGAGCTACCCATTTGCAGTATCCGCATTAAACGACAGAGAGAAAATTCTGGAAATATTTTGTGCATATTATCGCCTTTTTGCCGAATTTTATATGAATTCTAATGGTATATTTTTCAATTAAGCAAATGTCTGATTTTAAGCTTATCATCATCGTACGGATAATAACGCAAAACCCGTGAATCGAACCGATGGCTTCTTTGTAGTAGGAAAGACCAAGAATTGGGCACTATTCGTCTGAACTTAAAGCCGGCAGAAAAGTTCGCTTAGTAAGACCAACCATCAACCATAGCATATACAACTAAATATTCACGATGCTAGACTGTTCGGAACATACACAAGCCATTGAGTTTGTCTTAGCGGGGGACTTTCAATTTCTGTCAGGTATCCAATCTGGCGTCGTATAATCCTTATAATCCTAGTGATTCAATGGATGTTCAGGAACTTTGCGAATTCAACTGACTAGTTTAATCTATCTAAATATCAGCTATTCGTATCCAACAAGTAATAACAGTTTGTGCAAATATACCAAAAGAGTTCGGTACCTTGATGGTACCTACATCTCTTGTCGTCTGGCCGTGTTGTTGTTATTGTGTCCCTTTAATGTGTCCCGTCGTGCTTCCTATCGATTCGTTTATCCACCATGATCTTCCGTGATCGTCCCCATTCCTGTTCTCATCCTCCAGCTCATTTTATCCGCCGCCTCGTCTTATCTTCTGTATCATCTTATCCACCCTCTATCCTCGGGGTGCCAGCGACTCTCGCACTTGATCAAGGCACCTTCCTCTCAGGGTGTGGGGTCACTTCAGCGAGTTTGTCCAGAGGTAGATCATCCTGTAACCAGGTGAGCGCTATCCCGCCTTGGAGCTGAGCGGACCGATCAGGTTGGTTTATCGCAGACAGCTCCATCTCGCAGAAGCAGGCATCCTACACCCTCTATATCATCGTATGATCCAGTTTGATGCCTTTCTTGGTTGTCAGCCCAATTCTTGTTCCTAGCAAGGATTGGTAGAGAGGCCGAGGTGGTGAGGGGTGCCAGGAAGCGGTGAGTGGGAGGCCACTCCGGTGATAATTTTCAGCTAGGAACTGAACCATTACACCATTCCCGCCGTCCTGGTGGTAGAGTGATCTATGGCTTAGGCTTATAACACATGTCCATTGATAGCTCGACGAGGCTGTGAGATCTGGGCTAAGGCTGAGTCAGATTAGGCTTCTTGTGAGGTCTCATGACCGGATGTCCTTCATCGAGGGAAAAGACATCACGACTTCAATTTTCACCACACGTGCGCTTTGGCTATGATTCTATTGATACTCTAATGGCATAGAATAGAATTGGCATTCTTGATGAAGATCTATATCTTGATGAATTAAAGATGTAATCAGGTCAACGGAAAAAAGATGCCTATGCGATATTGCAGTAGAATTATGATACTGTACAAAACCAGGGTATACTTCAAGGGTTTATTTAACCCTGGTATACAACAGATATAATGTTGTCTTGAATTGCTTTAAAATCTTGCTGACTAACATATCACGAACTCGTTATCATTTTGCACTACAAAGAATATCAAAACACATCAATACAATGAGCCAATTTCCGACGATGCAAAACTGGATCCAAGAGTTTACGTTTAACTTTTTGTATTCATCAAAGGTTTCAATCGCTACAGCCGTTTGTTTCTTTTTGAGCAGAGCATATAAAAGGGTATAGACCAAACTGCTCTTGGATACTGTCCTTGAGATGATTCGGCATGTATGCATTCAAAGTGTCCAGTGGGCCTCAAGTACAAATGAATTCCAGAAGAAAAAAAAAGAAAAAAAAGACTTCGTTAATCCATTCATGGGCCGTAATTGATGCTTTATTAGCCCTATCGTAACAGTGCCGTGCCGCGTTACCGTACCCTTAACGCAAAAATGCAAAGCAGCTCGAAAGATGCCCGAACCACGCCATGAAACCTGTCCCAAGAACTTTTTGTTTTGAATTCTCCCAATTGTATTGATTCTCTCTTTGTTGTTCTTTTTCCGATCCAATGAGAAAGAAAATTCCCAATGCCTCCCGTTTACCGGTTAGACTTGGCGACACGCTCCAGCTCATCCTTCTTCTTGATAGCGTAGGAGTTGGAAGAACCCTTGGCGGCGTTGATCAGCTCCTCAGCCAGGCACTCGGCAATGGTCTTGACGTTGCGGAAAGAAGCCTCACGGGCACCAGTGGTCAGCAGGGAGATAGCCTGGTTGACTCTGCGGAGAGGAGAGACATCAACGGCTTGTCTGCGGACGGTACCAGCGGAACCGATACGGGTAGAGTCTTCGCGGGGACCGCAGTTGACAATAGCATCAACGGCGATCTGGATGGGGTTCTGGTCGGTCATGAGGTGGATCTGATTGTCGTACATATGTTAGAAAGATTCGATTTGTTCGTTTATTGTTGTTTATAGGGGAAACTCACGATCTCGAAAGAGTGGGCAACAATGCGGGTAGCCATCAGCTTCTTACCGTTGTTGCGGCCCTATGGTAAAAATATGTCAGTCTTTGGTGTTTTCGATATTTTGACCAAGTCCAAGTGGTGGACAATGTTGGAATGACAAAACTTACGTGCATCATCAGAGAGTTGGTTAGACGCTCAATGATAGGGCAGTTGGCCTTGCGGAAGCGCTTGGAGGCATAGCGACCGGCAGTGTGGGTGACGTAGACGGGGTTGCGCAGGGAAACGTAGTCGCTTTAGAATAAGTTAGTTTTTTCTCGATCGATCATAATGCGTGGGTGGCGGATAGTTTGGAAAATTCGTACGTCAGAGAGATATCGCGGACCTCAACCTCGGAGCTGTTGATGTTGTTAGCTAATTGTTTGTCGTAAAGTAGATTTTGGACTGTCGTTGCAATTTTTGGTGTATCATGACTTGACTGGTGATATCTGGCCATGGCTTCATCGCAACGACATCGTAAGAGTTGGTGCGAACGTACTAATCCCACTTGTTGAACAGACGAATCTGACCATCAGTCTGGACATCCTTGGGCAGGACCCGGTAGGCACCAGCCTGAACTTCGACATCACCGCTCTCGCTCATTTTGTCTGTATCGCGTTTTGACGGAAAATAGGGTCGGTTTGGCGAAATGGTAAGGTCGAGACGTCGTCAATGTAATCTGGAGATTGCTGGGTGTTTGTGAGATTTCCCAAAATCCAAAGTTTGGAAAAGTGAGTGCGCCTGCCATTCCCTGGCTTAGTGGGGCACATTTTTCCGTGGTTGTGGCTGCAACCAATTAGCGATTGGGGTGGGCCTTTCCTCCCCGCCTGACTTAGGGCTAGACTGCCCTTTTGTGTGTGTGCCCTGTGTGCCCTCATAATTATGTGGATTACTAAGGATTCCCTAACACCCCAGATCTCCAAACCCAATACTATCATTCGCGGCCCCTCCTGGAATTCTTCTTTCTTTCAGCGACACCATCCAAACATCCAAATCAGAAAAAATGGCCCCCGCCGCTAAGAAGCAGAAGAAGAAGTGGTCGAAGGGCAAGGTCAAGGACAAGTGAGTCTACCTTTTCCATTCATACAGACAGTCATTATCACGACGACTTCGCGATTGATCTCATCAAGTTATTCGCACGATCATGCGTTAGCGACAAGCTTTGCGCGAAGTCGTGCTAGAATTTGTTGAATCGAATTTGGGCGAAATCGCAATATAATAAATTATGTATCAAGTGGCTAACCACCTGTTTCCTCTCCCACAGGGCCCAGCACGCCGTCTACCTTGAGAAGAACGTCGACGAGAAGCTGCACAAGGATGTCCAGTCCTACCGCCTGGTGACCGTCGCCACTCTGGTTGACCGCATGAAGATCAACGGCTCTCTGGCTCGCAAGTGCCTGAAGCAGCTTGAGGAGGAGGGTCTTATCAAGCCCGTTGTCCAGCACAGCAAGATGCAGATTTACAGTACGTCCACCGACACCCCTCCAAACCTTGATATTGTCTTTTGAAATCGAACGATACCAAAAAAACTCGGTCTTCGTCACACATACAAATTTCATATAAACTAACATATATCCTCTAGCTCGTGTTGTTACTGCTTCCGAGTAAATTATGTCTCTCTCTTAGAGATGAAATGAACTTGAACGCGATATGGGTTGCTTTTCTTTTTGCATGGGATGGCCGGATGGTTGGCAGAAAATACACTCCAATGGCACAAAAGCCTTATTTGTTATGATATCAGGACCGCCGCCAACAAAAGCCCGGAAGGGTATTAGGTGTTTGCCAAAATAGACACTTCGTTTTACAAGAACCCTTCTGAGAGTCACTACGCCAGACAATTTTCTTGTGTTCGTCATATAGATTCATGACATCGACACAACCATAGACGATGGGCTCTCATGCTATTCACCCTCGCTAATGACAATCAAAATAAATATATTCAAAAGCCACCCGCAGATGAGGAAGGCTTATTTGAAACAGTAAAATCAGGTCACCCATGTTTAAAGAGTACCATATCATTCTGTGAATAAAATAATCGTTCATACCACTGAAATCTACGTTCAAGAGCACCTCGGCCTTTATGACAATGTATAATATGTACATATTAATTCTACTAAAAACTACTAAATTACCATCATTCTCGCTTATATCGCGGTCACGTGATGTATCAAATGTCATTGTAGAAGGGAAACTTTCCACATTTAATAGCGACAAATACATTGGCATGCTTAACTGTGACCACCAAATTGGTACAACTACAACTATCGATGTAATATTTGTATATGTTACATACATATGTATCTATTCAGTCATATTTCAAGTAGTTATCTTAGAATATGAAAGATACGGATAATCTTTAGCTATATCTCTACTATTCACTATATACAAGGCTAAAGCCAGAAAAATGACCAGACAGACCATATAAACATCTTACACTACATTAAGCTACAAGAAACCCCGATCTTGTTCAAATAATGGTTAATGTTCGTTTAGTTAATACACATGTATATGCGTTCTCAGTATAATAGTATTTATTGAATGGCAAATAGGATAGTGAAAGAAAACTTTAACTATTGTCAAATCAGATATGATGTTCAAATTCATCGTACTTTCGTGCTCATGAGTTTGATAATAACTCTTCATAAAGACCGACTTAAGGGTGAACTCATAACTTCATCATGGTATGAAAAACGTGAGATAGGTAGGTGTCAATATGTAGGAGGATAGATCTTGCAGTATTCTAGCGCCACTAAATCTCATAATCACGCAACTATAATATCGATACATACAAGTGAACGTTATTATGCATTTAACATCATCTATTGGCAATTTCTAGTCATAATACTTGATGTAGGTGGTGATAAAGCAGCAGAATAAAGGACATGATTCTTAGCGATATCTTGCTAAGAATACTATTTGGCCTGAGATAGACTGTGATATCTCTCTTGAATATCTCGATATATTGACTATACTATAGCAAAGTCGGTCATTATCAGTGGGATTTTCACACAGATTGAAGTCGATCTGGGAATACGGATGATGTTCTATAGAGCGGATTACGTAGATTTTGCTCCCTTTGACTTCTTGTCAATATTTCTTCTGAGGTAACTATATTTCATTATTAATGCATTGCGGCAAAATGATGAGGTTTAGAATCACAGGTTATTGAGTCTATCTGTACAATTCACACTTAACGGTTCAACGTTGTGTCGTTAAGAATAACGTTGTCATCCAGCAAATATGTTCCTGCCTCAGACATCCATGGGTTTGACCAGGGGTTGAATAAGGCAAAAACTTTTTCTGCTAGCCAAGGCGAATTGAGGAGGGGTATCTATACGTTAGAAGCAGACCTTCTTTTACTGCATCTCAATGACAATATGTTGTTGTCAAGAGACTGGCGAATGTATGCGTCTTTAAGTCGACCCCCAATTAATATATAGGATATTCCCGTAATTGCTGGCCGTGTTTTCGTTCCTGATTAGCGGCTGTTTGTCTATGAAAGGTGTATAACTTGTCTTCTGCCCCAGACTTGCTTTGTGGTTTCCCCGGCATGCCGCAACTTTGTTCTAAGCGTGGCTGGCATCCGCTCTGAGCCGCCCCTGGGCTAAAGCTATTCGATTGCAATGCAGGCGAGCCCGGAGCTCCACGATAGCTCACTATTTTGCAGGTTCTAACAATATCATGTTACGGACGAATGGCTGTGTCTCTTCATTTATTAAGGCACAAATCGTTAGTCCCGTTATGTTGCTTACTTGTATAGCCAGCTCAAATCAACACAAACAATCGAAACAATGCTTAGGTCGGCCCATTAGGCCACTGGACCGCAGTAAATCGAGTAGATCAACGAGCACACAATGAGCACAGCAGCCAAGTAGCAAGTAAAATGGCGCCCGCCCCTGGAGCTGGCTTCTTCTAGGGCCAAAAGATGTTACCGAGATACCTGCATCCAGCATACAAAAGTGCGGGGTTGCAGCGGTACTCAGATATGCCTACTACAGCCTCTGTCTCCTCTGGCGCCGTCGACACCTGAGGCTGCGACAAATTGTCCTGGCCTGCCTTCTTGCATTGATCTTGCTTTACAGGGCCCCAGGCGTTGTTTTTGTGCTGTGTTCAGCGCTGGAGCCACTCCAACGCTCCACTCTTCTTCCACTGTTATGTGTCCGACTTCCTCCGAGCCGCTGGCAGGATCTGTTCTCATTGGCTTGAAATTTTGCGGTCCCCGAGCGTTCCTCACTGGCTTTTACTTTCTTCCCTTCTTCTGTCTTTCTACTCCTTTTCCTTTCCCCTTCCCCAAAGCTCCATAAGCTCTCTCAAAACTCCTCGCACATCCCAGCGGCCTTCTCTTTTCCTTTCTCCTTGTTTTCCAACATCCCCTCAACACCATCACAATGTCTGCTCGCGTTGTTTCCCGCATTGCCTCCGCGGCCAAGGTCGCCCGTCCCTCGCAGCGCACCTTCGCTGGTAAGAGATTTCCGCCTCCCCAACGCCGTCCTCACTAGTTCCGCAAGCGCCGAGCACCACAGCAGAAAAAAGATACACGTCAATTAGCAGCGGGCAAACCAATTTGCCTTGACAGCACACAAGTACATCCAATTGGTCATCTGAAGTCTTTCGATTGAGCTTGATATCATCGCACGAATACAAATCGAGACAATTGGCTGCCAATGGCTTCATTTCGAGCACCAATGCCTCTCAATTGCTGCGTCAATTGTTTTGCCGAACAGGTGTCCTGAAATCCCATACAACCGAGCGAGCACAATACCGACGCAAAAAAATGTGGAGGGCTGAAAAAATACCGCACACGAGCCTCGCCCGACCTCCGATACATAATCATCGTCAACGAATCTAAGCTTCGTCGCCATCGATACGACCATCATTATACCAATTGGATACTGTGTCGAGTTTACTATCTCGTCGATTGCATCGCTGCTGCCATTTGCTCACTGTCACTATTTTCTCTGGTCCTGCTTACTCCGGACTGTACAATTATCTGCTGAAGTGGTGACACATACACAATAACGTAGTTAAACAACTCTGAATGCTAACATAAATAAATAGCTGCCCGCCAGCAGCTCGTTGCCCGCCAGGTTGTCGGCCGCCGTGCCTACTCCTCGGAGGTCGCCAACGCCATGGTTGAGGTCTCCAAGAACATTGGTATGGGTACCGCTGCTATCGGTCTGACCGGTGCTGGTATCGGTATCGGTCTGGTCTTCGCCGCTCTGCTGAACGGTGTTGCCCGCAACCCCGCTCTGCGTGGTCAGCTTTTCTCCTACGCCATTCTGGGTTTCGCCTTCGTCGAGGCCATTGGTCTGTTCGATCTGATGGTTGCCCTGATGGCCAAGTTCGTACGTTGTGTCCTCCCCTCTCTTGTTCCGGCTCCAAAGCTAGTCGGAACACATCACCACAATCGTACATGTACATGCTACAGTGTTCTAACTTCAATCGTCTCATCTCTAGACTTAAATTCTGTATCAAAATCATATCTCGGTCTACAAGGCTCTGGGAAAATCGGCATGCTGAATCTTGCGGGAATGTCTTTGTCGAGCGTACGCTGCCTCCCTTCTGTACCAATTTAACCACATTTTCCACATACTTTGTTTTGTTTTCTCTTTTGCATAACTTTGCTTGAGGGTAGCTGGTGTGACTATAAACATCATCGAACAGAAATGAAAGCATTGGCATAATTCTAATACGGAACCATGCCCGCGGCCGTGATGACTCCGACCGTAACATGAACACATATACATACTTGTTCCAGTCTCCCGCCAGTCGCGCAATGTTCTCTCTGTGACATGTATGTATCTTTGCCATTGTAGATGTTGAAACTTTTTTTTGCTTGGATCTTAAAATATGGCGGTGGCCATTGTGTCGTCTCATATACTGTACCATTAGCTTCACATCTTGAATTGTTATATGTCCACAAAATAGTGTTTATTTTCATTCAATATTGCAGCTATCAATTGTAAGTTTGCTCAGTGATATGTAGCAACGTTGCGGGTTTTGTCTATTCATTCAACCTTCCCCTCTTCTTCTCACCAAAGTAGAATGGAAAAGGCCACTACAGCGTCCTTGTCCCCGAATACAGTCCTATGAATGCCGAAAAAGGTCCATCCGGTTCGATCTTGGGTAAAGCAAAAAGTAGCATTATTTCAAGGGTACCCAATGGCTTTGTTTTTTTTCTTTTGCTTTCCTCTTTACTCCATAAACAGCCCAATAGCCCACGGCGGGAGGGGGGGGGGAATGGGCAATTAGGGCCTAGACCGAAACCCACCTTGTGAGTTTATTCCTGTCGAGTACTGTGTTTACAGGATAAGCAGGACAATATTCAGAAAAGAAGGAGGGAAGAAGAAAAAAAGATACGGCTACACCCAAAGCTGGTCTGGGCGTCAGAGTGAGTGGGCAGTGCCATTATGTTATTGTTTTCGTTTTTTTCTTGTTCTTCTTGTTTCTACATAGTAGGTTAATCTCCCACAAATCGTGTGGGAAACGGAAATTAAGCACTCTACGAAGAATTCACAAATATAATTCCGGAATTTGTCTACCAAAAAAAACCCCCATCAAGATACATAATTACGAGTAAGCTAAATAGCCAACCTTTCTCTCATGCTTAGGTTCGGGCCAAAAATGGGGAAAAACTGGCTCATACATTTTAACGAAGGAAGGGGACGTCTACTTTTTGTTTTACCTTTCAGATCTCCTCTCTAATTTTTTTTAAAAAAAGCCGCGGCGAAAATTCACGGGGGCAATAATTTTTTCCTTCACTACTCTACTTGTCAATTACAAGGGTAGGGTTAATACATAGCAGGCTAGAGACGGGTTTTCAATTGATTACCGTATTCAGTTAAGGCTTGTAAAGAACAAAGGCCATATATTCACTATATAAACAATTGCTGCTTGTTTGTACTACATTAGAAAGTTGATTGTTATTACATATAACATTGTAATGCTAATAGAGCTTGAAATTCACAGATTCAAGAATAATTACTTCTGCAGTGTGATTATAATATTTTCGCGTAAGGCAAATGACACATGATGTAATTTGTATGTGGTGATATGGTGAATATAGGCTCTACGGCGACTTAATCGAGTCCGTGGAGACAAGCCTGTGTACAATGCTTCAACAAGACGATATTTGACTAACTAGGCCGAAAGATGAATTATAATTGATAAAAGAAATGATGCTAAGGTAAATATAATATAAAATGTGATATGAAACGCAAATGTTAGGGTTGATGAGGGTTATTGAGCTTAAAGGCCCACCGGGTCTTGAAAGCTACTGCTCCGGACGACGTCCATTTCTGTAGTGCCAAAGACGACTTATATCTCTGACCTTCATTACCGACTTATTTTGCGCCGTGGTGTATGTCATCAATCGGACCGAAACGTCTTTCCCAGCCATCCAAGGCACAGGAACGTCCTCATCTGGAGTGTCTATATCTTCACTAGCGATCTCTCTGGGGCTTTCACGAACTCGGTATTCGTTGACAATATGCAATTCTGAGTTCATAAATTCCGAGTCCTCGGCAGCTACATAGTTGCCCTTTTTGGCTTGTTTGAGTGGGAACATACCATCTAGGTAGTGTTGCACAAACTGATGACCTCCGTATTCAGCTGATGTGCGAGCAAAGACACGGCCCATGTAGCTGGGGACTTGATTGCGGGGCTGCGATAGAGTTGCAAAGTGCAAGACACTAAAAAGGCTGACATAGTCGGACGTATGGGCATAATGCTCGATATGACCAATAGTGCGATCTTGAGCAGTCCCAAGAGGGACGTTCCCAGAAGCATTTGTGATCATTCTCTGGATTCTGGCCACAGTTTCGGTGAAATCAACGGGGAACGTCGAGGGACGTGCTAGTTTGCCGAC
Organism: Davidsoniella neocaledoniae; assembly: GCA_009806295.1. Classification (NCBI taxonomy): domain Eukaryota; kingdom Fungi; phylum Ascomycota; class Sordariomycetes; order Microascales; family Ceratocystidaceae; genus Davidsoniella; species Davidsoniella neocaledoniae. The sequence continues at coordinate 21,144 of RHDR01000260.1, forward strand.
AATATCGTCATTAGACTTGATGTTCGCAAGACCAGAAGGCAATTGTGCATCGACAGATGCCTTGATACGGGCAGGACTGTTGAAATGATTCGCTGCACTTCCAAATGTGTAAACTTCGACCTTGCTCAAGAGATCCTGTGGAAGTTCTTGAAGGGCCCAGTCAATAACCATGCTCGCAACAATTCCACCTTGGGAGTGAGCAATGATTATCACTTTGTCAATTTCGGGGTTGTACAAAGTTTGCTTTACAGTTGAATAACATAGACGGACATCCTCAGTGGCATAGCCAAAACTACGTTGAATGAGACATTCGATAAGATCAAACAGAATACCGTAGGTTCTGTTGTGGATGCCCATAACGGGTCGGCCAAATGTAATAGCGAGGCGATCTATGCTGTTTTGAAGCCAGCGGCGACTATTGAAAGGAAAATCAAAGTTAGTTGTCCATCTGTGAGCATTTCAAGTCTGAAATTAGTGACTTACCCTGTTCCAACACCATTGATAAAAATCCATTGCTCATTTTTATGCTCACGCTTGAATGGAACGAGGTCTGGGTTTGACCAGAAAATTTGCTCAGTTCCGTTTAGAAGATATTGGCAAGCAAGATTGTTGGCTATAATAAAGCCACCAACAGCAAACAACGACAACCACGTGGGGAACATGCCAATGCCTAATATGGCGATACCCATGGCTATTTGCCCAAGAAGTAGAATGAATTGGAGTCCAATATCTCCAATGTTCTCGGTACTTGGATACAGCTCATCCATAGCACCTGAGTTCCAAGGCGTCAATGGAAAGATGATGGAAGGCAACGATCGGATATGACGAAGACAAAGCATTGCATCTTGTACTAGAAGCCGACTAGGCGAGTCTGTGTAGCTGTAACTCGTGACAGCGGAGCCACCTAGTTGTGAACCAAAGAAGACGGTTTGCTCCCGCGATACATTTTGCCGTATGTTTTTGGTCATGCTGACCCGAGCTCTATTGGAAAAGAGAGGACTCAACGTTCAAGTGATGGTGGGAGTCGCGAGGTGGTAGGGTGAGTTGTAATGGCGTTCAATATTGGAGAGGTATATATTAAGAATAGGCGTAGAAAAGATCCAATAATGAAAAAGAGAAAAACAGAAAGAAAAAGAAAACAGAGATCACGGGGAATCGTGTTTTTATATCATGTCAACGTCTACTCTTAACCGTAGTTATTACCAATCTGGAAACCCTGATAGTACCCGACGTGAAAGTACCGAGTTCAGAGCTGCGCCTACGCCTACTATTGCCTTAATGGTATGCCTAGCAGGGCGTTTAATGAATGAATAAAGTACATAAGGTTACAAAGGGAAATGCAAACCGCGACATTGTGAATCACAATTATTTCTTGTCAAAGTCGACGAAGAGTTATTCACGTGGACAGGGTGTATCATACATCGTGTTGGGGTATCATTACTGTCATCCGCAGCTCAAGTGACTGCTTCATGAGAAAGACCATCAGCTGCTGATGAAGTAAGATATGACCCATGTAAGGCGAGTGGTAAGAAGATGACACAGTCTAGAATAAAATCCCGTGTTCTACGCTATTCTCTCCGTCTCAGGGCGAATAGAAAATACAACAATAGTGTTAATGTATGTACAAGTAGTTTGATTATTTGATACGGCGGTGGCTTTGGCTTATGGGCATCAGAGCAACCCCTGGTAGGACTTGTTGGCACCTAGTATTGGCGCCGGATAACCGGCACAGTTCTGAGTAATGCCTGAAGCGAGAAACAGTTATGGCAGGCAAATACATCGTAAAGTACAGATCGCAAGAGCCCAATTGGATCCATAGTGAAATGCATGCATACAACTAAGGCCAATGCTTTTATTCAGGGTCTGATGACGTCGAGGTTTATAAGTTGTTACTGACCAGATAACCGAGAGGCTCTAAGTGTTGACCTAAATGTGGGGCGCATTTTTACCAAGCTAAACTGCCCCACCTTGGCTATTCAAGCTTTAATGTTGATGCCCAGGCGTCATCGAAACATCGAAGAGTTATAGAAGCTTAACAAGATTTTAGTATACACGGTAAAATCGCAGGGTATACACATATAAATAAATAAATAAAAATGGCTGATATGACAGCTGTTGAAGTGCGCATTGCCGACTATCTCGACGACAAACTTCAGACCTTCGAAGACTTCGAGAGTTTCGACGATCTACTCGCCAGCGTTGAAGAGCAGCGCAACCAGCTCCAGACTCAGCTCGACTCTACCGTCCATGAACTCGAACGAGCGCGCAATGCCCAAGATTTCCACCGGGCTGAACTAGACCGTAAGATTGTCGACTTCCAAAGCCTCCAAGCGAGCATTGATGTGCGCGTCGCCACGGCCACGCCCGCCGCAGCTCCGACCGAAGCTATCCGACGACTCCAAGAACCGCTACGCAAAATACAAACGGTCGAGCTTGCTCAGTCATATCTTGAGCTGATTCAGGATGCGCATGAGCTTAAGGCAAAGGCACTGGCTGCTGTCGCTGGAGACCCAAAGTTGGCTATCATACCCTATGGCGAACTGAAGGCTCTAGCCGGAAAGGTCAAGGGTCTCCATGGCGCAGCTGACGAGGCAGCCATACACCTAGTAAGCTATGTGGACACATTGGCCGTGGAGCTTTGGGGTGAGATGAAGAGCGCAATGGCGGATCAACTTGAAACTATCCTCACCGCAAGAAAATGGCCTATGGTTGACCCTGAGCTGGAGATGGACGACGAGTGGCTTCTCTGCATCGACAAGGTCCTTGATCTGCAGTCGACCGAAATAATTTCCTCAGACCGCGTTGTTTCACTACTGCCCTTTGAGGTCATGTGTAAAGTCTTCATCTCTGAGTTCAAATACCACTTTATGAGCGACAAGCCTACCAGCTCGGCACAAACGGCCACTATACACTGCTTCCCATGGTTTTTGGCAACTATAGAGAAGTGGGAGGGATTCTTTAGAGACAACCTGGGCCATTTGATGGCCGCCAAGGTCAAGGATACTCCAGCAGCACAAAACCTAGCCTACATAGATCCAGTATGTGCACTACTAACAACAATGTTGCCGGTCATGCAAGAGAAGGCATTTGCGGTGCTGGATGAAGCAGCTAGCAACCCAGCATTCCTAAGTAGCTTCATTGTCTCGTTAATGGACTTTGATGGCAATATTTGGACCAAATTTAACTACGATGACGGCAGTGCAGATGGCTGGGCCGGAATATCTACTCCGATTCTTGATGTTTGGTTCGATCGTTGGTTCGCTGCCGAGAAGAAATTCGCTCTTGAAAGATTACGAAACATCCTCGAGTCAGCAGACTCCAAGACTATCGACTATGACTACAACAGTACTAGCAAGTCAAAGCCAACCAAGGGCGCTATCAGAATAACGGACCTTCTTAGGTCTGTGACGCAGCAATATCAGCGAGTGCGCAAGTTCAAGCACAAGATAAAGTTTCTCATTGGTATTCAACTAGACATCATGGATGAATATCACGATTACCTTAGGGATGGCCTTGAAGCGTACCAGGCAGTCACCTCGACTGTTGGCCGTACACTTCACGGCATCAGCAAAGAACAGGCCGCTGCGCTAGAGGGTACGGGTGGGTTGGAGTCTTTGTGTAAAGTGTACGGTAGCGCAGATCACATAATCGTGACGCTGAAAGACTGGAGTCACGAAGAAGTAAGTGCCAGCTCCTAAATCCGCGGTATCTACTGGTCAATATACTAACATAGTCAACAGTTCTTTGTTACTCTGTGGTATGAACTACAGGAACGTACCAAGCAAGGTGATCATAAGCGTGTTACAAGTCAAGTCAGTGTTGAACAGGTCAAAGATCGGATATCAACATCTGTAGATTCTGAGTCCAGTGAAGGGGTTCTATTCGACGAGACCATCACTGCTTATAGTAGACGACGCGATGTGGCCAGGGAGTTCCTAGTCAAGGCCGTGTCTGACTCGCATTCAAAAGCGCTCAAGTTATACACTGGCGGTGGAAGACTGCAATGGACAACTCTTCTACAAGATGTCACCGGTATGTTATAGCCATTCATATATTTATGATTGTTCACTAACATAAACCAGATTACCTCAGTATCTCTATATCCCCAAATCTAGAAGCCCTTCTCTCTGTAAGTCCATCTACGCTCTAAGACACACCATGCTATCAAAGTATCCTTTTCTAATGAATGTCATGGTTTAGATTATTGCTCGGAATGCCGAGTTCCTCCCAAAAGCGCTTGGCACCGCAATCTTTCGGCGTGTGTGGCGTGAATCTCTCTTGACACTCCAGAACTCTCTATGGTCTGACGTCTTGATGAGACAAAACTTTACCGCATTTGGTGCTGCCCAGTTTCATCGTGATATACACGCGATATCGCTTGCGGTCGATGAACGCTTCGAACATTCCTCCGCTGCTTTGAATAGTGTAAAAGAGGGATCCAGACTTCTCGATCTTCCTGTCGATGGAGCTCAAATTGATGGGCCTGAAGACAGCAAAATGACGCTTAGCAAGGCTACAGATATGGTATTCAAAGATAATGCAGAAGCCAAAAAGTTGTTAGCAGAGCTTGGCATGGATCTTCTGAGCCCGACTGAAGCTCGACATATTCTAGGACGCAGAGTCGAAAATCAATACTAAGCACATGCATATCTAACCAGTCAAAAAAGATAGCAGCTTTCACTATGTAATAGTTGTTTTACGTAATATAAGATCTAATGCAAATAAACCTTTTATTTGAAGACTGACTAGCTAGTCAAATGTACACATGTATACACGGCCAGAATATATTCCAAAACGCCAAAACGCACAATCAAACGCCAACAAGAGAACACGCAGATATATGAAATACGCTTAGAAAACGGAGGCTTACAAGATCATAAGCCTAATTATCACACGGTCGAGATGTTCTCTAGCTCAGCTCAGAGCACGCATCGTCAACTCGACAACAGCAAAAGTACCAGCACTCACAGGCATGGCACGCAGCATAGTAGGGGCCAGACCCTTCCAGAAGCCCATGATGCCCTCGGCCTTGAAGATCTGGCCGAAGCAATCACGCATAGTCTTGTACTGCTGGTCCTTGCCGAAGCCGTCGACCTGCATCTTACTCTTGACCACATCGAGAGGATAACTGGCAACCCACAGCGCCTCACCGGCCAGGCCACCGTACAGGGCAACCTTCCATGTGGGAATGTCCTTACGGTCAATCTTCAAGCGCTTCGCATCGGCGTTCATCATCATCTCGAACGCCAGAAACCACACACCGTAGGCCTGAGCCTCACGCAGCACGGTGACTACCTGGCCACGGTAAAGACCGCCGATGCCGCCACCCTGCGCACACAGTTTGCGCACACAGTCCCACGGGCCACTATACAGACGAGCGGCGCCATGGGGCTGGGTCTGCAGACGGATACGCACGTGCTCTATAGGCCCGGAGATGACGGAGTTGGCCACACCGGCAAAGGCACCAGCGGCGTAGTACTGCGGGTAGGAAAGGGTTGAAGGGGCTCCGGAGGCGGAGTTACGCTGCTCGAGCCAGCGGCGCGCGGTATGGAAACCACCGAATTGCACGGATACGCAGGCGCCGATGCCCAGTAAAGGGGTTAGGGTGCCCTTATAGAAGGCTAGTGGTCCCTCGTTCTTCCAGATGCTGGAGGCGGCGCTGAGAGCCGAGCCATACTGCGTTGACGTCTGTAGGCGCACCTTGACGATGTCAAATGGCTGGCCTGAGGGTTCGAAATTGAGTCAGTGATATGATATCTTACTACAAATAAAGTGTATACGATAGGAAATCTAACTTACCAAGCAACACTTGGGCAACACCACCGACGGCACCAGCAAAGAGATCCTTGGCAGTCTCAAGGCCGCTGCTTGGGGGAGCTTCGAGTTCAGCCATTGTGGGGATTACGGCGAATTATGATACACGGAAAATAAAAGGGAGATTAAAGAAAAGGTTGTGAAATGCTCGAGGGACGATGAGGCCGATAACAAAGAAAGAGGTTGAAGTAAGGTTGCCAGTTTTTGATAAATGGTCACCGAAACGGAGATCCCAGGCCGATAACCCGCGGACCGATAAGCTCCAAGGAAAACGTAAAGGAGGAGGAACAGCGAGGCACAGACTCTATGAGGACAAAATGTCCAAGAGTACAGCTTGTTTAGATACGAAAGTTGGAGAATGGCCGTTATTGATATGTTTATGTTGATATATAATTTATATATATATATATATATATAATTTAGATATATAGTCTGTCACTCTATGTATATACTTCTTTATTGTGAATTACTAATGAATTATATGAGTGCGTTTAATCTAAAAAAAAATATTTATTTTCCCTCCTGATGACGTGCTGAGCTGGCAAAAAATCTCTTGGTGGGGCTAATTAGTACAGATTTGGGCTATCATTGTTGTTAATTAGCTAGTTAGATATGACTAGTTATGTATAATCTTTACGCCAAGTGATAGGATTGATACATATATTGGTGAAATGGCATAGTATTTTCTATTAAGAATCGTAAATCTTTGTACGTATCCAGAAACTTCGGGCTTTTCCTGACAAAACATATCTTGAAATCAAGAAAAATCACCATCCAACAAACACAAACACAAACAACGGAACTACGTCTGCATGCTGTTGTAAGACGTTCTTGTATCGCTATTGATTCTTAAATCATGGGCCGGTCAATATTGTCTCTCTAAAGACTAGTGTATTACTCTGAATCACAGTTATGTTCAACATATATCTAGTATACCATTGTTATATAATACCGGGTTAGTTGACGGTGATACTCCAACATCCTTCGGTAGATACGCCGGGACGGCACTCGGCATCTTAACCCCGCCATGAGTAACCAGGACACAAAGCCCTTCCGCGTTTTAATAGAAAGCCATCTGGAATCAAGCCGAGTTCTTTCTCCACCAATATGTGCGGACGTCCAGAAACTTTGTAGATCTAAGAGGATAAATATACCATCAACAACAACAGTCCAGGCTGAGTGGCGCAATGGTAGCGCGTTGTCTTCCGGTTCTCCAGCAATTTGGCAAAGGCTCAGGGTTCGAGTCCCTGCTTGGTCGCACTGAACTATTTGATGATATGATCTATATCATCAATATACTTTTTGGTTATTTTGTAGGAGTGACTTTGTATACGCTTGGTTTCAGTGCAATTGGCCATCATGTTTCTGCAAAATAACAGTAGGTAGACGTTAAATAAGAATCAAATTGGATTCGGCGCCTTAGTGACAAAGTTCATCTAGTCAAGTATGTAGCTGTGACAATCTTGTCCAACTTCTTTCGTCAATGCTATTATTATATTTCTTAGTCCTCTATTTCTTCGTCTTCTGTTCCTTCCGCATCTGCACATTCATGTCAATGGCTTCCTTTAACCGTACCATGACTTCCATTTGGTTTCCAAACACACTCTCCAGCATATCGTCTAGTTCTACGTCGATCTTTGCCAGTTCCTTTCCGTTATCATTTTTGCTCTCAGCCTCCAATGTCTTCGTGGCCCACCGTCCGGTGAAGGCGTAGATGGCACGCCGCAACAGCTCATCTAGATGCTCACTCATGTTCTCTTGTGTAAGTGTCGGTGCAGGCGGTGGTGCTGGTGTTGATGACCCTCCAAGTCCGCGTGACCAGATTGGAAGTGGCGCGACACTCATGATACTACTCAAGAAACCGACCCACGCCTGAGGATTCAATGTGTCCCAGATAGGACCTAGAGCACCACCAGTGGTAGATTGTTGACGAACATCTCCAAATTCAAGACTGACAAGCTGTTTGCGCAAAACAAGCAAATTCTTCAGCATAAAGAGATCAGAGTCTGAGGCACCCTTGGCGGTTTTCATCTTTCCTTCAGCACGCTGAAGAGCCCGAATAGACTCACGGACAATATTGAAAACAACAGGACTTTGTTTCTGTAGGATAATTAGTAATTTAGCACCTCAGATATGGTGACCAGTTATAGGAAATTGAAGACTCACACTACGATCTTTTGGCATACACTGATCAAATAGGTCTAGCAGAGCTAAAGCTACCTTGATAGTAGGATGAGCATTTGATACAGGTAAGGGGCCGACGACCTTGGGTATGACTAAAGAGTCTGGAGCTAAAGGTGCCTTTGTGATAATCTTCGCAACCTCTACTTCGAACCCTCTCTCAACAAAAGGCCACAGATGGTCCGTTAGTAATGCCGCTGCATATTCTCTAGAGAAAATCGTAAACGGCGAATCTGCCTCGTCGTAGTCTGCGAGCAGGAACTCGTTTGATAGCCATCCGACTATGTTACATATGGTTCGTAGCTCGGCTGACTGCAGGCCAGCTTGAATAGCAGCGCCTGGTGGCGCCATATTGGCAGGGTTGACCAAGAAGCGCTGATGCGACTTGAGTACTGCATAAGCAGAATCATCATCTGGACTACGGCGCGGCAGTACGTGAAATATCTTGGCAAACAAGTTGACCTCATTGAAAGCCCGCTCGAAGCATTGTTTGATGTAGTTTCTTGATGCCGTCTCTAGAGAAACGCCTTTGGTTTGGCTAGCTTTGTATTCTTCGATATCCCTGTGGGCCAAAGCTCTCATATGTTTATCGCGAGTCGATAAGTAGGTATAAAACATGTTCTTAGCAGCACCCTCATAGATATCTCCAGCTTTGATTTCATCCTTATGAATGCCCGTATTATCATACACTCGGCAAGTGACATCGTGGATGTTCGGAATTAGAGAGTATGAATCGAGCACCATTTCGGCGAATCGGTCATATGAAAGTGCGTGTTGCGCCGATTCGGAGTTGGTATTGTTGAGTTGAGGCGCAAGATTATTGGCGACTTTGTCGAGCTTATTACTCAACCCAGTTTCAAGCAGGTGAAGAGCTTTTGTGAGAAGAGCTTGATATCGAGCAAGATAAGTTTCGGCATCGCGGTACGTGGTCTATGAAGTATTGTTAGTAGGTATGTCGAATTGTGCATAGAAATATATGCTCCATTGCCGTACGTGTGATGACATGAACTCGATACAAGAATCGAGATGTCTGAATATGTCGGTAAACGACGAATCATCGACCAATCTGCTTGCGCCAGGCGCATTGAGCCTTCTCGTCGCATTATCAAGGTACGCATAGTAGTGCAAATCGGTTCCAACTTCGTCTGCAAGATTTTGCATCTTTTGTTGATCGGTGATCAGATCTTCACATTGCGAGCGAAAGGACGTTGTTTGTTGTTCTACGGATTGGAAGGAGCCGGTAAGCTTGTCGAGTAGTTTCAAGGTAATGTCGGTATCAGAGATGAGGTTGTCAAGATGACTTTCTATCAAGCTCAGTTGGGTACGATAGGCACTAAGACTACGGTCAGTACATTTCTGGTGGGTGGTAAGTCTCTTAATGGCTTAGCGACTTGCGTATATGGAGCACGACTCTTCTGGTACAAAACTTCGTCGCATTCCGACTCGTCGCTAGCATCACTCTCTGAAGATTGATATCCCTCCAAGTATAGCGCAGGAACTCTTGAGACTTTTGTTGTTCGTTTTGAAAACTTTCTCAAAATTGAGTTGTTGTTGTGTCTAAGGCTTCCAATGGACAATGCCCGTCGCAGGAGCTCCGGTTCTGGGATGTCATCTTCTTCATCTTCTATAGCTTGCAAGATGGGTTGCGAGATTTCAATGCTACGACGCGCATTTCCATTACTCTAGACAGACACAAGTGTCAGTAGCTGGTACCTCACTCAAATTATATCACAGGCATCAGGAACCGAACTTGTCTAGTTAGTCAGCTCGGTCGTTGGTTGTCTCGTTGTAGACGTACATTTGGCTGCTGTAATAAGGACGGTTTGCGCCCATGACCTTTAGCTTGAGCAGAAGCTGCAGAGGCCTTATTGTTCACTTCTGGCACAAAGTTATACCACTGGTCGTCATACATCTCTAACGAAAATAGTTGACATGCGATTATAACGTATGGACTCTATATTTCGGCTAGACTACACAATGCCGATCTATGTTATTTACAGGCGACGTTGCGATGTGGGGACCTATCTAGGGTTAAATGATAAGAGCTTCTATCATCACGTGCATATATACTCTAGGGTCTAGGTAAGATAATCAATCGATGACCCTAAATAACCCTAAAGGCAAAGATTGTTTCATTTTTGTGCTTCAGTAGTTCAAACTTTTCTTAAATGTACCATAATCTAACCTACATTTAATATAGGTATCATAGTTATATGTAGTGTGGCCGCTGATGAAATTTTATTCTAGTCAACACACATTGAAAAGCTATAGAAATGTTTTCCCTACGAATTCGAATGTTGTTTCATGGGCTGACAAACAGCTATATAGTTCTGTACTCATATATCTAGCGATATGTCTGTATCAAAGAACAATTCACAGGACAGTTCCAATCAGTTGTAGAATCAATCTGCTAGTGATGATGTTTTCGTTAACAGATTTTTTTTACTGCATTGTTGTTTCCCATGCTGGTCGTCCGCTCAGAAGCTTCCATACAATATGGAAGCTACTAGAAACAATTTGAGATGCCATAAAAGCTTACAGGTCTCTCTACATGACAGGCAAGATTCTCCACCGAGATATTTCATCAAAAAACAGCATCATCACAGACCTTAACACTGTAGATGGCTTCAATGGTATGTTTATTGGTTTGGATCTAGCCAAGTCACGGGATAGTAGTCCAAGTGGTGAAAAGCATAGGACAGGAACAATGAAATTTATGGCAATTGAAGTCCTGCTTGGAGTCGACCATACCTATCGCCATGACCTTGAGTCGTTCTTTTATGTTTTTATCTGGATGTGTACACGCCAATCGTGGTACAGAGGAAAGTTGCTCATTGCTACCCAAGATTTGAATGCATTATTTAGACTATTCATATTCAACCTGCCAATCTGACTTTGTATGTATATATGTACATACATACTTAGCCTTGTTCTAGTAACAAAAGAACTACATTATCTTATCATCCAGACAAGTCATATCAAATTATAGAACTACAGGAAGGTTGGCTCTAGCTCATGAAGTTATATATACATATTATATGAATTGCATGGTTGGCAATGGTTTATACTGAGCTCAAGAGAGGCAATTTCTTATCAGGACTGACGCTCAACTAAAAGGTATATCTTCAATAGATACATGTTCCATCCTCGCGAGTATAAAACTTCAAAAATTCATAAAAACATTTTGTTATCCCAAGGAACCTCAAAATTTCAAGAGCACAAATAAAAACTATGCCCAATGACTCATGCCAATGACTCATGCCGAGAAGATATACTATGTATCTTTATTCCATATCAAACCGCCTTAAGTCAAATCGAAATGCATTCAATGATCATATAACTACAAATACAGCTAAGTATAGCACAAGATAGTCATCCAACATGCAGTGATAACTACCAAGTTCTTTCTATATCAAAAAGGCCCCACCAAAGCTTAAGCTTTCCATGTCCGGAAAGTTTGCCAGCCAATCAGCGTTGTTGTGTTTACGGATTTTTTTATTAGAGCTTTATGTCAATTAGTTCAAGGTCCGGGTTTTGTCTTGATATCTCATATTCACAACCATCATATTTGGTGTCCCACACCCCTATCTCTACTTATTTCATCACCAGTGATTAGATAGTCAATTAAAATGGTTGTCCCTGGTGGCTTCAGAGCTCCCACGGCGGCATTTCGCCGCGCCATAGTCGCATCTCCTCGTCACATCCTCGTCACCGGCGCCCACCAACAACAGACCCGGACATATGTATCCCGGCACACCTCTGCCCGTCTAGCCAAGATTGGACAGACTGCTTTCGCTCTAGGTGTATCCGGAGCCATCATCTACTACTACCCCTCTATCACGCGCTATATCTCTAGGGAGCCTACTGATGAGGAAAAGGCCGCCCTTGAAAAAACTCGTGTGAAGCCTACCAAGGCGCGTATCTCGATTCAGCCCACGAATTCAAATGCTCTAGATACTATTCCCAAGAGCTGGGATGAACCAGGTGTTTATGTTTGGGGCCTCAACGTCGACCGTGTGGCAGACCCGAGTTCCAAGGAAACATACGTACGTGTACCGAAAAGACTCAGGTTCTTCGATGGCCAACTATTACGTGACTTGAAGCTTCGTCATGACTATGGTGCTGCTGTTACGGAATCTGGCGATATAGTCCAGTGGGGAAAGGGTTTTGATAAGAAGAACTTCGAACCTGCTACGACTCTCAAGGGAAAGAACATTGTGAAGATTGCCGTGTCGAGTGATCGTATCATCGCTCTAGCTAAAAGCGGTGATGTCTACTCTCTGCCTGCATCAAAGACTGATCTTATTCAAGGCAAGGCAGACTTGGAGGCTAAGGGCAAACCTGCTTCCCGGTCATGGATCCCATCTCTATGGTCTTCCACACCTTCTTCTCCTGGTCTAACCTTCCGCACTATCACACCTCAAAAGCTTGTTCGGGGTGAAACAATCATTGATATCAGCTCTGGTACAGACCACTGCCTTCTCTTGACCAGTGCCGGTCGTGTATTTTCAGCTGCTTCCAATACATCTGAGTTCCCAGTGCACGGTCAACTAGGTATTCCAGGCCTACGGTGGGAAGCTCGCCCCAAGGGTCCTTACTACCAACCTCACTTGGTCGAAGGTCTCCTCTCCGGTGTTCGCGTGGTCCAGATCGCTACTGGAGATCATCACTCAGTTGTCCGTTCGGAGGACGGTCGCGTATTCGGCTTCGGTGACAACATGTTCAGCCAGCTAGGCGCACCCAATCCTTCCGGCACAACATCTACGGACACTCCAGTTGAAATCTATGCAACTCAAGTCTATGGACGTAACTCCACCGCCAAGTTCTCGCACATCGCAGCTGGCGGCAACAATACATTCTTTTCCGCATCTCGCCCAGACACCCCATCTTCCATCGACGTCTGGGCTGCTGGTCAAGGCCATCTAGGTTCTCTTGGTACAGGTCGCTGGCTTCACATGACGTCCAAGCCGGGCAAACTCAAGGCACTAAACAATCTTAGCGAGTACAGTGATTCTATGGGCGGAATTGTTCCCATTACCGTTTCTAGACTCAGTGTCGGCACTACACACTCCGCAGCGATCCTTCAAGGCGCTGATACAAAGGCAGGCAGAGATGTGCTCGTTTGGGGGGGTAACGAGCATCATCAGTTGGGAACTGGCAAGCGGGCGAACCTTTGCACGCCGTCAAACATTCCAGCAGCAGATTCGCCGGATGGTATCGAAGCAGCAGAGATGCAGAGACTCCAGGTGCCTCCACCTGGTAGAAAGGTTATCGTCGGTGCAAAGAATGGAAAGAAGGGCTACAAGGTAGCGGTTGACCAGAAGGTCGAGTGTGGTGAGTATGTCAGTGCCTTGTATACTACATCTGCGTGAGCACCTGTGTAATTTTAGGGTTTCCTTGATGGTTTACCCGGATATTTCCAAGCCATAATTACAGGCTTGTGTGTATTACTATTTTACTTGAATTCATTCTCATTTTGTCTTTCCGCTCCTGATATTGTCTTGCTGGTGTCTGTGGCGTGTATATTATTAGATTCTCTCCGTTGGCCTCAGATAGAATATTTTGATAACCACTAGGTACACAATATCCAATAAATCATGTGTAATTCTACGGAGCCACGCTTGACTTAGTTGATATAATGGACACGGAAATAATGACGGCTTGAGTTGAGAGAGTACACTACATGTGTATGTAGTTGTAATCGATGTTGCCGGTAATTGAAACGATATGTATCTAGAAAATATAGAGAATGGACTTAAGGGTTTGAATATCTGGTCTAGGGAAAGCGACAAGATAAACAAGTAATAAATAATATTGATAGGATTTGAGTTTACAAAAAGGGTTGTAATATAGGCAAAATGGGAGTACCAGGGCTCAACAGTGTATACCCCTTGGCGATGTTAAGGGGAAAGATAATTTCAGGTTATTTGGAAGAGAATATCATGACGAAAGCGAGATATACATGCTAATATATAAGATGCAGGTGTATTCAGTAGCTATATTTGTCGTGTGTATGAGCTGGGAGATATACCTTAGTGTTGGGTTTCCCTTGTAAATGATTGTCCAGGAGCAGGGTTTTCGTACAGGCTGGGCCACGCGAGCCGAAAGAGACTATTTAGTTGGGATCTACGGTATATTTTGGATTGTGTGTTCTAGTAACCGTACTTTTTCTGGATTGTTTGCCTAGGGTCAATGAACTATTTCACATGTAAAAGTAATCAAGCGCGAATGACTACAGATAGAGACAAAAAAATAGGAAAATAGTTTTGTATCATAAACCCTAACTTCATCTTAGCTTCGATAATACTATTAGCTGTATGTGCTTTTCTTGGTAGGGCAATCTACAGTGTACGCTATGCGGGGGTTTCCCTGTTGACAGGCGGTTTGTGATGTAACACTACCAGTGACATGCAGATTTTCAGCGGGCATTCTAGTGGCCTTCTCGTCTTTTTCCTCTTCTTTTCAGCAGTGATGTGCCCCGCCAAGTTGATGATCTTAGGAACCAATTTAGAGAATCGCCAGCTGAATAAAATTAGAACGAGACAACATTTCTCTTCTTCCTCTCCGAATTATGACGCTAAGTTAGAGTGCCAGTCAAGAGCACAGACAGCAAACTGGGACAGAATGATAATAATATGACAAGCTGGAATTGCATACATGCTTCTGGAACGAACAAAGAAAAGAGTTGACAGAAGGGAACAAAGCACAGACATGTTATGTATTAGTATTAAGGGAAGGGAGAAGATGGGAACAATGACGACAGGAAGTGAGAAGTAGGGTAAAAAGAAAGAAGGAAAAAGAGTACTGAAATCAAGCAGTAAGAAAAAAAGAGACGAGATGCGACGTGAATTGCCGCGCCAGATCAGTGACGAAGGGAGTTGAAGTGTTTGATCGGCTGTAGAGACATGGAAGTGAGTAGACAAGATACTGATAGATGACCTCGTCTTAAAGTTGTCTGTTTTGTTTCATTTGTATCCTAGCTTAATATTGCTCTTAATCATTTTTTTTCTTCGCTGTCCATAAGGACATTGCATACTGCATATATTTGAAACTGCATGCATATAGTGCTAGCAGTAGCTTATGAGTTTATCCTAACGCAATATAGATCTCGTGTTAGACAGGGGGAAGAAGATGATGAATTAGAAGAAGAGGGGGAAAAGGACCAAGATCGAGTTTAGCAAAGTCTGCAGGCAGAAAAGGAGATACGGAATGTTTTCTCTTTTTATTTTACTTTAATTCATACATATAACTACATGTAGTATGGACATCTAATATACAGATTCAACTGCAGCTACTCTGTAAGCGTAGAGAAACAGGTGACGACTTGACAGTGTCCCCCTCTTGAGGATAAGTGGACAGTTCTAGAACTCGATGTGACAGAACATAGAAATAAAGCCCAAGACATCAGTTGCTTGTACAATAGATATTCTGTAATTGTTGGTCTTGAGAGAGCGTGGTGGTTTTCAATAAGCAACGCAGATCCTCCCATTTTGGCTCCGAAGATCGCCATATTGGCTACGCAAGAGTTATACATAGAAGAACCCGGGAATTAGACGAAGCAGACACACAGAGATAGAGAAAGTCGCACCAATGTGGCTGCTGGCACGAAAGACGATGCATCGTAATATAACGCAATGAATTGGCGAGACGTGTTCGACAGGCAGTCTTGGGTGAAGAGGCGAGAATGTCAGTAAAGAAACTCGGTTGGGCACTATCTATTTGGAGAGGACGGGGGATAGAATCGAGTTTGCTCTTGTTTTCTCGTATGGGTGACTTCTTTAATTTATTTTGTTGTGAGCCCTTCGATTTCCTTTTATTTTTTATTTTTTTCTTCTCCTTCTTCCTAAAGCTCAAACATTCTGTCACAAGAGCCAACCAATTCAATACTGCTTCAGTCACATTTATTGGAAGCGCGCCAAAAATACATCGTCTCTCTCTCTTCCGCGCCAAACTCGAAACGAGCGGAGACTTGATTCTCCAATCAACTAATCTTTTGCTGCTTTGTTTGCTTCTATTTTGTCCATTATCTGTCGTCATAATATTTGTCGTGTCTATCTATTTTAATTTCTTTCAGCTACCTGACAAGCCGCCACGCCGTCTGCTGAACTGTGCGCTGACCAGATTTGATACTGGACGTTGCTTATTGTATAGCAACATTAATTGTACGCTAGGCATAATATCTTTGATACAAATCGAGCCAGAAACCAAGCATACCACCCAAATACCACCAAAAAGGCCCGAAACAGCCGCAGAAGACCAAGACGGCCAGACACTCACTCAGCAAACTATCTGATCACTCGCCGCCTTCGCCAACCGCTTGTGGCTGCCGCTGCTGTATAACAGGCGACTATATGTATACGCATAGCAGATAAGCAACAAGAGTGGCATCGACCAATTAGTCAGAGAGAGGCCTGTCCGTCTGTGTTGTTATTGATTTTCTTTTCCAGCGAAGATCAAACGAAGAAGCAATAACAAGAGGCAAACTCTGAGAAAGAAAAACACGGGTCACTATTAGTGTTGGTTGTTTGTTCTGTGCTCAAAATGGATCGCCTTCCCAAGCTGCGTCGCCGCCCTAAGATCGTCACTACGCCGCCTGTAGCGTCCACTCCCACCCCGACAAACAGTGCTACTAATAGCACCGCTAATAGCGCTACTACTCCCTCTACAGGCAGTTCTGCCAACTACCACCGCCTATCGCTCCAGCATAACTACAGTCACCATCTAAGCGTGCCCTCGCCCACCACCAACAGCTTTGGATTCTCGACATTCTCCAAAAACCCTCCGTCGCCGTCCATCTTCAGCGTCGTCTCTGTATTCATCAGTCTCAGTATCGCCGGTCTCTTCGCGTGAGTACTTGCCGTCGCTGAAATCTGCTGCCTCAGACTCCAATATTGGCCGTACAGCAGGCTCTACAAACACAAACACAAATACAAGTGGCAGCAGATTTGTTCCGCAGTCGCCTACTTCGCCAATCAGCAGCCCGAGAGCTGTCTCGCCGTCTCGAATTCCCGCGCCCGTCAATCACATCGCAGCTGACAAACCAACAACCAGCCGCAGCCACAGCCACATCTACATCCACATCCACAACCATATCTACTCTAGGCATAGCAGTCCCAGCCCGAAACCGCGTGCCGTCTGCCCCGCCCGCCCTCTTGTCGTCGTCGTGCTCGTCATCGTCCTCGAGCAGCTCGGTGTCTTCGTCACCAGCTACCGCCGCCGCTCCATCGTCAGCCGCCTCTACGCCCACATCGCCGTCGTTCTCGCAGCTGCCCATCCCCAAGAAGTCGTACAATTTCTCCTCGTCCCCGACCGCCTCCACTTTTGCGTCTGCCGCCGCTCCTTCATCACCCTCCGTAGCCAAACAACACCGAATCTCCCGTCTTCCTGCTGCCTTCCGCGGCCTCTCTATTCGATCCACTATGAAGCGCGCCCGGTCGCCGCGCCGCCGCCAATCTCGACAAACTCTGTCTTGATGAACCCCTCTATCAATGCCATCGCTGTTGGCGTACCACCAAGCACTACCTCTCCGACCCCACCGTCACATCCGCTTGGATTCTCGGTGCTAACTGGCCGTGAGAGCCGCTGCGAGAGCCGCACTAGTATGCGCAGTGAACGCAGCGACCGTTTAGGCGGTAGAAAGAGCCCCAAGTCGCCTGCTGCACGTGCTAAGAGTGCAGTGTCAGCCGTCAAGAACCACCTGACCTCAGCAAAGAGCTCCGGGGCATCATGACGACAACCCCGCCCGCTCGCTGTCGCCGCTCAGTGTTGAGTCTATTCTTCGATCACAGAGCCCCGTTGCTCGGCCCACATGTGGCTCAAGTGCCCGGACTCCATCGCCCAAGGGTGCTAAGCTGCCGCCGTATCTAGCGTCCAAACTGCCGGGTAAGCCTGGCATCTCCATATCAATCAAATCTTTTCGACTCCCACTAACATATGCCTGTTTACAGATATCCAAGCTAAGTTCACCGAGCTCACCTGGATGGAACGTAATCGTGTTGCCTTTGGCTCAAAACGCAAGTCTGGGAACTCCAATTCTCCACCCAATCCCCTCAGTAAAGATCCCGGTGCTCCAGGCCTAAACCATCGCCCGTCTTTCCGTCATCCCGATCAAGCACAGCAGGGTCTCGACCGTTATATCAACATCCAGCCATGGAATCACAACCGAGTCATCCTACGTCAAGTTCCTCACGGCACTCAAAGCTACGTCAATGCCTCGCCAATTTCGCTCATGTCACCACACGACCCCGCGCGTCTTCCCGAGCTTAAGTACATTGCCATGCAGGGTCCTACACCCGTGTCAACACCATATGTCTGGCGTATGCTGACGGAACAACTTTCCGGTGGCTCTGGAGTTATCGTCCAATTAACGAATATGGTCGAGAGCAACACGGAGAAGTGCCACCAGTACTTCCCCGACGACTCAAGCGACGGGGCTATGCGAATCAACGAGCAGGATATTTGGAAAGATGGCTGGCGAGCGCAGTTACGATGTGCAAAGGTCGATATCATGGATGGTGGTGCGATCGAAGTACGCAAGCTCGTATTGGCTGTGACTAACGACGGTACTGGCCAAAAAAGCTCTACTCCAAAGGAATGGACTATCTGGCACCTGTTTTACACACGCTGGCCTGATTTTGGAGTACCATTACTCGAAGATCTTCCTGCTTTCCTAAAGGTCATGACGCTTTCTAACGAATACAATGCCTCTACACCCTCGAACCCTCGTGTCATCCACTGTTCGGCCGGTGTTGGCCGCACGGGAACTTTTATTGCCCTCGAGCATCTGAAACGTGAGCTAGATTCCGGATTCTTGCTCGGTTCATCGAATAATGTTCCTGCCACACCAACAGCCACTACTGCTTGGGCCACCTTGACTACACCCGGTGGAAGCAATGCACCATTCGTAGCCCCTCTCCCCGTGCCACACTTAGCAACTGACGATATGTCACCGTTGACACCTGGTGGTGTTGACGTACGTGGTGATCTTATTTTTGCTACTGTGGACGCATTGCGCGAGCAGCGTAAATTGATGGTCCAGAGTGAGGCACAGTATGTATTTGTCTATGCTGTGCTACGTCGGCTATGGCATGACAGATATGGGCTATCTGAAGAAGATGTAACTGGCATATCCTCCCGGTTACAAGAAATTCACCCTGATGACAGTGATAGCGAGAGAGAAGTAGACGAAGAAGATGAAGACGACGATGATGATCTGGAGACCCCGACTGGCCCCGATGATGTAGCTACTGAGTTGATAGATCTCGACGCCGCAACGGCAGGCACAGAGCACAACGAGATTCTAGATGATCAAGAAGATGTTGACCTGTTAGAAGAGAATATCGAGGCTCCCTTGGAACCAGTCACTGCTGCAAGCAAAGAAGAAGCTTCCGCAGAGATCATCCCAGGTCACGAACCTATCGAGTTCATCATGCCATCGGTTGAAACAGAGGAAGGCTTTATTCCTGACATTAAGCCTGAATATATCGGTGAGGCCAAATAAGATGATCAAGTTTTTTTTTTGGTTGTTGTATCTTATGATTTTGTGTTGTCTTCTTTACTCGTTGAGATATCTGTTTCATTTTTTTTTCTTTTACAGTTATATATACTTGGCACATGTTTGTTGAGATGTTGGTTTTTCTTTTTTACTATTATTATTATTCATATGATTTCAATAATTCAGGTAGTGCTATATATTTCTATTTTAGACTTT
>RHDR01000261.1:0-40815 GCA_009806295.1 Davidsoniella neocaledoniae
TCAATCATATATATATATATATATATATATATATATATATGTATTACAACTGTCTATTAACATTAAAATTGGGCCAACAACGCACACACGGATCGCTACTACCGATCTTTCGGACTAACTAATTAACCTAGCTCTGACTTTGGCGGTTCCGGTATTCCATATGTATATCTATGGGCCACTCGTCTCTATTAGGAAGATATAGCGTGTGTTTACTATGTGAGTAGTTCCGCCACGTCCGCTAGTCTTCCCGCCGCTGTAATCTAGGAGCCCCTTCTAGAAATGGAACAACAAGCGTAGTCAAGGCAAGGCCATTACCATAGCATGTTTTGCGGCTCAAAATATAAATGCGTGTCTAACCACCTCTAGCCAGCACTACCGCCACCAACTACATGTAAGCCGTGTTGGTATTAATATCTCTCATTAATTGGTGGATCTAAGCGGTCAGGGCAGGGGTCCTTCGTTTTCAACAGTCCCCAGATGTTCAAAGCGCCATGGATGATATGTGACGTCGGATTGGCCAACCCTTTTGCACTTGCTGCGATTGGTCTCTTCAGAAGCCTAAAGTTTCCAGGGCTTCTATCTAGACTAGTCTAGTTGCTTGTTCTGGCTCCTTCATCCCTTCCATGCGCCCTAGAAAGAAGAGAGCTGAGGCTTATCTTTCGCTATTAGAGCAGAAACTCAGCAAGACTTAGACAGTTATAGGGATAATACTAATGTAAGTACTGGGGAACGAGACAAGAAGCCCGTGAAACATTAAATAAATACAACATAACTAGCAAATCTTTGAATCGTATCAAAAATTATACATAACATGTTTCTAGATCTTCATATGACGCTAGAACTCTTAACCAGGCACACAAAATTGTACCCGGAGATAGAGCCCTATCACCACCACTGAGATAGACTATCGGGCAGCAAATTGTATTTACAGTTGCCGTTCCCGATCCTTGGCTTTTCACACCGCTCCCCAATAGTCTTACAACATTACAACCTGCAAATCTACAGGTAATTAACTCAGTATCTCTGCACGTAAAGATGAACCAATACCTAATACCGGTAGAGTAGTATTCCCTGACTCTGAAAATACATCCTCTTTTAATCACCGCTCGCCCCATGTACATGTAGGCACATATATACTCGGTCTTGGCATCATATCTCGTGGCTGAAGGGCAAGAAAGGGATCATGGAAAAGTCTGATATTTTGTATTGCCGCGTCGTAGTAAACCCCATATCCATAGCAATGTATACATACTTTACTTACACTGGTGCAATGCTTCTTTCTATCTTCTCTTGTCGGTCTAGAATGGGAAATGTAAGCGCTTTTGCAAGCTTCTCCACCCACCTCCACTCTGCACTGCACCGCACAGGTATTCCTAACCTTGATCCAGCATTGAGCCCTGCACGACGTTGAGAGCCTAATATGGTAGAGTTACACTCTTGCTGGCTGCTCACCCCTCATTTGCTGCACTTCCAGGCTATGCATTCTCACTCATCCAAGGATGATAGATAAGACCAGCAGTATCTGTGGAATTCAGTACAACCCGGTCCTTTTTCGTTACTATTCGTATGCTACATGTAGTAGCCAAGTATGTTGGGAAAAAAATTGGCCGAGGTATGTACGTTCTCCCCTTCATGTGGCCCTGCATATTTCACCATGAAACGGGATATGCCGGGTATAGACATCCGCGCTCCTAGCTCTGTTTCCTTATCTGTGCTTTTCTTTGATTCGTTTCCTTTCCTCAGCTTGGTTAGTGAAAATTCAAATGTTCGAGGAATCTCAACACATCCACATCCGCTATAAGTTGTAAGTATCAAGTAATGAATGTAGCCGGAACTCCAAATAAATTCATAAGCAACTGGATCCTTTATTATGAATAAACCCTCATATATTCATGAAATATATTGGCTACTTCTGAATACATAAAGAAACAAAAAATATATCCGCTTACATCGGACTACATCTAAGTTGGAGAAATTAGCGCTCGCTTTTAGGGCAACTGAAAGCGGTCAAAGGGCTGGGTTTTTGTTATTATTGTAGTAACATGTACATGTACATACATTATAAGGGAAAGGGTCTAATAGTATCTGTTTAGGGAGGGCATCCCCAAGCGCTCGACAACTGAATACTCTGCTCTAACTACTACCATAACAGTTGTATCACTAACAACGATGATTTTGTCTCTTAACTAGTCTTTTGTGCCACTATAATTCAGGGATACAGTTGCAATAGGCCAACCAATCATTCTACGTGAGATTCCATCATTTTTTCCTTTCTATTTTTCTAGGACAACTAGGATATCCTTTAGTCCCTGGTGCCTTTGGTTTTCTGACTAGCGGCACTGAGCACACTCAATAGGAAACCCTAGGCAAAGAAAGTAAAAAAACAGGATAAAAAATATACACCCCCTTACCGTAGCACTACATAAAGTTTGCGGATTGTCCGACCGCGTTTGGCGCTACTAAAATTTATGTCTGTCGTTCGGCTTGGCTTGGGTCTAAATAAAAAAGAAAAGAACAAGAACAAGACCATCATTGTTTCATTGCTCACTAAGAAAAAAAATGAGGCTTATCTACCACAGGGACATGGTGTAAGTAAGACCTGCATGAAACTTTAAAGAGTAAAATATTTGACGAGGCCAAACAAAGAGTACCTTGGCAAACAAAGTAACTTGGACTTGGAGATGGCTATATCAGTATTGCATTGTTGACTTGATTTGTAAATGTAGTGAGGAGTCTCGGGAAAAGATGAAAATCACATAGTTGTGCGTATCTGTATCCGTAATTGTATATCGCTCAAGAGTATACTACACATAAGCGGCTATGGCTAGTATCCCGCGGAACTCGGCCTAATTGATGAAAACTTTGGAGGAGAGAACAGACAAGACAATTCATTGCAGTACATTAGGCTTCAGCACTGACAAAAGGAACCCATCTAGTGGATCCTCGTACCTGTTAGCCAACGTCTGTTCTCATTCTCCTCTTGATACCAATATGAATATATGTATGTATTAGTAGATGAAGAGCGGTAATACTCCACCTAGACGGTAATTCCTTTCGCCTTGGTAGGATACTATACTACAACTACAACTATATAGGCTGTATATCTGTATACGTATATGTCGCGAACCCCGCCCTTGAGATAATACAACTATAAGCGCTGTAGATAAAACATATCCTTGCCGCGGTAAGCTCGTTCTATACACATATTGGAGTCTGTTAGGAGGAAAATGTGTAATATGTCAAGCCGGGTGTTGCGAAAGTCACAGTATAAACATGATATCTAGATATTCTGGTATTTCTGTGTACTCTGCTCTTCCCAAAATCACATGCCAATCTTCAATTTATCGACAGACGCGTATAGTTGTACTCTATCACTATCAGTTTTGTAGAGCATCGTAAAAACTTACCAATGCTCTCCCTTGGCTACATCAACCTACCAAATCACCCTACATGTAAGTTGTCGTACGATGCTAGAAACAAACATTGATGCTGTTTTATCACTACATCAATAAAGTATGATTACATAGTACATGTACATGTTATCTGCAATATTCGTATATAAATATAGACAAAAGTATTAGCTTGTCTTGGTGATCTGCCGTTGCATTTCATTCATATACACTATGACCTACAGTTTCTTGATGACACACCCCTACGACCTTTTGAGTATTTAGTAGTGTTCTCCGATGCCAAAGAGCTATTTTGCGCTGTTTCGTGATGCGTAATAATTGTAAAAAGCTGTGTGTGGTTGGCTGGCTAATCTTACAAATAGAGTTACAAGGCCACAATATGCCTTGATGGAGACCATCTTGGCAATTCTAAGCACATATGCTTAGCTTCAATGCTCGACAAGAATTTCCGACTTGTTCGTTTCGACATGCCTTTTTGACAAACATGCCTCGAGTTTGTTTGGTTCCATCTGATAATTAAAGCACTCAGCATCTATCCCATCGGATAATAGGTGCAGCCAAGCCTAGGCGGTGAAATGAGGCGTTAATGGCGTTTCATTGGAATAAAGGAAAAAGGGCCAATAACGATGTGTCTAATTCTATCAACTCATATATTGAAACATGGTTGTAAACATGTTGATAGATATGTATTATTGTATTGTTATGTGTAGATTAACATATATAACGTATGTATAAACATTTGTTCATCTAAACCACTGACTGTGCTATATTGAGAGTACATACTTAACATACTAATGATAAGATGCCGATGTAAAGTATCTCTATGGCATATTTTATATGTGACTATACTTAGTACAGAAGGGAGACAATCAAGTTAGTTATATGACAATACGCTTCGATGTCATCTTACCCATGAACGTTTGATTGTACTTATCTAGTTAGTACAAAATTTACTATTTGTACTAATAGTTGTGTTGTCCAAGAACTGCCGGTGAAAATTCTGATGTATGAATATTTAACGACTAATAGCCCAAGTAGCAATATAATTCTATTTGTGAATATGTACACGCTATGATCTATTTGCACTTATTTGCTCTTACGAGAATGCAGGAGCAGTTTTTGATGCTCGGATTTATAATCGCTACTACATAGCCTCGGTGGCCGAGCTACTGTTCTCTCGTATCTCCGATATAACAACAGAAGCTTGGCGGTAAGACATTCTAAACAAAACACATCTGTGCGTGAGCTACGGTAGTGTCAGATGTGGTAAGCATTGTCAAAGTTTGAATATATCAAAGCGAAGAAATGATAGCCCATGAATATTCCAAGAAGAATATGTGCTAATCCTATCAACCGTTTCAGGTGGTTGCTATTGTGTTTATGGGACGGTTACTAAATATAATGTGTGTAACAGTTTTCTTCAAGAAATGTCCCAAAATGAAGTTTTCTACCAATGAGCTTTTTGGAAAAAAAAATGATAGGAGCCATAATTATCACTATTGGATTCATATTTGACAACGCACAAAGCCTTTATGAAGCCATGTACGACTATTTACTACTTTGGATATGCGTTTACCCATGATATTGGGTTGTTTCTTCGCAATCTATATCGTTTCCGCATCATATCTACTGTCAAAGCATAGACCATGATTATATAGCTTGTTTGGGCACTACTGGCCTTCAATCATTATCATCTTTAGCTCAAATAACATATCTTAAGATAATAAAATAATAGTGGCCGAGAGACTCCATACATAGTAAAGTTGTTGGAAATATATATGTATCTTGAGTTTATTCAATGCCTCGACTTGGCAGCTCTTAATTATAAGCGGGAAATCAATAAAGCTATGCTGAAGGGCCTCCTGATAATTGCTATGTAAGTTTTGGTGCAAGATTTAATAGAGAATGTCAAATTGATTGATGCACTTCTCCGTGATTATTCGATTAGGGATAATAATGGGCGTGTTGTTCGGAACAATATTCTAAGCCACTTCGATACGAAAAGCTATCCGTACTAGGGTAGAGATGTGTGGCAAAAGATATAACCATTATGATATTTTTCTTCTCTTTACTCTGGCTGATATGTGCACATAGATAAAACCAATCTAACTATAGTGAGTTGGAGGAATTGACCCATCAGTAATTGGTAGCGCCATATAGACTTGTGGCTTTAAAATTGTGATTTTTACGAGCTACATGTATGCTGGTGAGTTATTCAACCATAAAGTTTTGAGATAACTGGTAAGTAGTGTTTATCGTGGTGTAGTGCTTTATTTTGGAAATATTTCAAGGTTACATATCATTGTGTCGTCATAGTATGTGCAATTAGCTGACGATTAAACTTTAATAGCTTGATTTGGGATGGTAGCATGGCTAGACACTGGAATCAACCCATTGCCGAATCATTATGGTGTATGAAAAGGCGTTGAGAAGAACATGATTGGTTATACTGACAGATAACTTTATCATTTATGTTCACGTGTGGGCTGTATATATTTCATATTTACAGGTCCGGATAAAAGAAGTCGTTCCGACCTTAATTCGTCGGTAGGCTAAAACAAGATTGATAACTGTACCGGGATTATCTTCTACCAACCCTATCGATGATTATCTGCATTCATGACTACGCCGAAAAGAGAACTTCAATATTGCGTTATGCTCTTGTAATCATGACATGATAACATGTTCGTATGTTGTCACTCACTTATTTTGAACCTATCATAATAGTAATATAACTTACACAATCAAACACTAGGCATAAGCTATTCGCATATACCACCCAAAGAAAAAGAGAAGATACCTCGCAATTAACCTCAATCCACCATGAGCCAAAAGGCTATTCTTAAGGTTGCCGTACTAGACGATTACCAGCAGTTCTCTAAAAAAGCCTTCAGTTTTTTAGATCCTGAGTTGTTCTTAGTATCATATTTCCCGGACGCATTACCGCCATATGCCCATGAGGCGACCAACGATTCCGATCGTGATGCTCTCGTATCTAGACTAGCACCTTTTGATGTCATCTGTAAAGTACACCCAGATAAGTGAATCGGGCTAGGCCTATATAATTCAAAGTTGACTAATACAATGCCTCTAGGTACGATGCGAGAGAGAACTCCATTTCCAGCAGAATTAGTTGCTCGTCTGCCTTCTCTTCGTTTGTTGCTCACCACATCGAAACGTAATCTCGCTTTGCATCTGCCGTCATTTGCCGAACGCAACATTCCCGTTGCTGGCACACTTCATCCTCCATCGGGTGGCTCATTAGGCCCTGATTCAACTACACAGCACACGGTTGGCCTCATTCTTGCTTTAGCCCGAGCTTTACCGGCTGCTCGTAACTCAATTTCGACCGGTTCTTGGCAGACAAGTCGTACAGTTACCACAGGCTTCCGGGGAAGATTCTCGGCGTAGTAGGCCTTGGACGGCTGGGAATCTCTGTTGCTCGACTGATGATAGTTGGATTTGGCATGCAAGTTGTTACTTGGAGTCCTAATCTCTCTCAAGAAGTCGCAGATATTCGTGCTGCCGAAGCTGGCTTGCCAATCGAGACG
Organism: Davidsoniella neocaledoniae; assembly: GCA_009806295.1. Taxonomy (NCBI): domain Eukaryota; kingdom Fungi; phylum Ascomycota; class Sordariomycetes; order Microascales; family Ceratocystidaceae; genus Davidsoniella; species Davidsoniella neocaledoniae. The sequence continues at coordinate 6,962 of RHDR01000261.1, forward strand.
CCGTCTGGCTCGAAAATGATCAGAGCTGTTAGTTGTGAGGAACTCTTCAGTACATCAGATGTTGTGTCGGTCCATATCGTTCTTTCTGAACGGTCACGTGGAAGTATCACTTCTCAGCAGCTTAACCTCATGAAGCCGACTGCCTTCTTAGTGAACACTTCGCGCGGACCTTTGATAGATGAAAATGACCTTCTGACCACCTTGAAACAGGGAAAGATAGCCGGTGCAGCGTTGGATGTCTTCGAGCCGGAGCCACTGGCAACAAATAGTGAATGGCGTACTACTAACTGGGGCCAAGATGGGCGGAGCGAAGTTATTATTACCCCGCATCTAGGCTATATTGACCGTGAGCTCCTCGAGCAATGGTACGAGCAGCAGGTGCAAAATCTTCTTGCTTGGACTGAAAACCGAGAGTTGGCAGTACGACTGGTGTAACTACTGGTCGGTGATCAAACTTGGACTAGTTAGTCAGTTGTATCTACTGTATCTGTATTGAAATGAACTAGTCTCTTCTATTATATTGTATTATCCCTTGATGTATTGAGAATGATTCTGCTGAAAATAGCTTATATTTTAAAAGATGCTTGCGCTAGATCTGACTTTACGATGCAAGTTCATGCCATATTACACCATAATTCCAGCAGCACGTGCTCTTCTTGTATCCTTACGTCGTTGGGCGATTCTGCGACGCTCTTCCTCGGCTTGGATACCCGTCATGACCTCGGTTCTAATATTCGTCCACTCACGATCCTGCATAAAAAGTGTTAAAATGCCCCCCACCAAAGCACATGCAAACAGCATAACCATGGAATGTTGAAGAGCGTTCCGTTTTATACGCTTCACAGCATCTGTGTCTTTGTAATCATACAATATAACTCCGATCTGCTCCCATCGCTCCTGGATTGTTCCCATTGGGTTGAAGTCAATTTTAGTGCCATTTTGAGAATTCAGCTCGCTGATTATGTCATCTCCGGCATGGAATTCTTCAATTCCTTGAATCATGAATAGAACCGTGATACCTAAAGCAGTAGCAAAATGCTGTACCATAGACGTCATAGCAACAGCCCCGCTGTAGTATTGTGCCGATACATTAGCCTGGATCGCAGCCTTACCAGGCGGAAGAACAGCACCACTTCCAATACCAAAGATGACGAGGATGACGATAAGTTGGGCATTTTGGCTACTCAGCGGGTTGACGTTGATCAGAACACCCGTTCCAACTATCAATAAAATATTCGCAATACGTGTTGTAAGTAGATATTTGCCTATCTTTGCAAGCACAGCAGTCGACGCTAATGTGCTGAGGTCCATTGCTAGATAGAATGGAACCGAGTAATAAGTAGCAGAGGCTACCTCTAGCTGCCAGAAGACAACAACTAGATAGGGCCATGTGTATACGCCGACTGACGAAGGTATGTGCTGGAAGAAAGCCGAAGATATAGCCGATGTCACATTCCGATTAGCAAAGATGTGTAGTGGCATCAGGGGGTACTCGACATAGTGTAGTTCGACAACTAGAAAGCCAATCAAGGTGAGCCCACTTCCAACTAGAAGTCCAACAATGTACTTCGAGTTCCATTCTTCATACAAGCCAGCGCTAGACAAGGCAAGAAAGAACATGAACAAGCTACCTGATAAAAACAGTGTGCCAATAAGATCAAGTGAGCGCACGATATCTTTGAATGTTGCTTTACTGTGTGGTAGCTTGATGCTGAACCAGGCCAAAATGAAACAGATAAAAGAGCAGGGCACTATAAATCACCAGGTAATGGGTTAGCCACCTATGACCCCGACGATTGGACTCTGACCGTAGTAGAGAGAGACAATTCATATTACTAAAGAGAAAAAATAAGTGATGTTTGTAACTAGGTACTTACTATTGATATAAAACCCTAGACTACGAGTGCTACTGTTGTCGTTTATATAGCCTACAACCAGGAACAATCCGAGACCAATTACAACACTGATAATAGAAGTAGCCACTTTTGCTTTCATTGCATCTCTGTACATGATTTCAACATTAGCAATGTTTTACAGTTCAATACATAGCGTTGGATAAGTACCTACTGGGGTGACAAAGTACTTGAAGTAATCCCAGAGACCAGAACCACGGCACCTGGAAGCCCACAGCCGCTCAAAGTGCGACCAATGAGGAAAAGGGATGTTGTTTTACTGAAGCTTAGTATAAGGTTTCCTACGAACAAGAACACAAGTGTCACTAGAAGCATGATTCGAAATCCCCAGAGGTCGCCAGCTTTGGACCAGATATTGACAGTGATAGAACCAGCCACGTTGAAGGGCACAATAGTCCATATGACGACGCGTTGAGTTGTTGAATCGATGCTTTCGGCGTGTGTCAGGTATATCGCCATCATCAGCATTTCGATTTCGTACAGAGTCATGACCAACTGGCCCAAAGAATCAAGTTTGTATTAGCTAAACAATATCCTTCAATGTGAAGTGAGGGGAAAAAAGTAATGTAGACATATAGAAACACAAAACAAACACTTACAGAAAGTGTTATGAGAACCCAAAAGCGGCGGCGGGGCGACATTTCGGGTACTCCATCACTCTTACTGTCCAATTCATAGATTGGTTCTGGCTCTGGTGGTATCTCAATCATGGAGGAAAGGTTCGTTGAAATTGAAGAGCGGGTATCATCATTGCTCTCGTTTCCATTATCGTCTTCAACTCCGATGATATGGGGCTGGGTTGAGATTTGTATATTTCGATGGCGGTCTTGCTCTTTGTCTTGCGAATGGCGTTCGTCTATGATGGCATGTTCCATACTTTGCGGTATTTCCCGTAGAATATTGTTATCTTTTGAGGAGGATATGTTGAATCTTGTTTCTTATTTTTGATAGCAAGTTATTCATGTGTTCTCAGTTCTTGTTAGGGTGATAATAGCAACTTCAATGGCATATAATAGGACAATCAGAAAGTAAGATCCTCACTAACGTCTCTTTCTTTGCAATGACGCATGCTTTGTGACTAGTTATGTTACCCATCTTGAAAGAGTAAGTGTCACAAAGTGTATTATATACTAACAATGAATGCTCAACGATATACATGCACAACCACTATAGATTGACATATGATTTACTCTCCTTTGATCAGCACATATAACTTTAGATCTGGTAGTTGGATGCATATACTCAGTGCCGATCAGATGGCGGGCTGAATGGATTCAACATCATTGACGGCTCGTTGTGGCACGCCATTACGCTGAGGCTGAGAAATGAACTCAGACTTTTGAGCAGCACGCCATAGATAATACCAAAAGACAGCAAACACCCAGATACTACTACAAGATAAAGACAAGTTAGTTTATAGAGTTGAAACCATACAATCACGCATTTTTTGGTAGAGACGATTCTATCTGGTATCACTTACGGCATAGCTGCCCGTAATCCTGCCATGGCTGTGGTAGTGTTAAGCCCGCTGATGCATTCATGGGGACGATTCTGGGTTGACGATGCGCACAGATTGTATTGGCGGCACCAAGCAACTCGCTGGAATGCATATATGGAAGATAATAGAGAACTAACGGAGATTATTCCCAGCCAGCTAAGTAGCCATTCATGGCGATGTTTTTGAGCCCATGGACTGTTATTAACGGATATGATTACACCGGCCGAGTAGACACCTTCGATAGCAGCGGTGACGGCGACTAGAAAGGCGGAACTGCAGAAGGCAGAGACAAAGACAGTGATGTTAGTAGCGTGATCGAGTGAAAGGTGGCAGTCGGACTAAGTACTTCATATATTCATATGTTGCAACTTACCTGCGCAAAACAGTCGGCTTACCCTCATCGCTATTGATGGCAATGGTAGCTATTGAGAAAGCGAACAAGAGACAGCAGCCCATCGCAGTCATGATCCAGGGACACCGAAAGCCAGGAACCCAGATCTTGAATCCACCGCCCTCCAGTCGCTGAATCCATGGGCCCTGGTGCTGTGAAGGTGGCCTCGGATAAACTCGGGGCCGAGAATGCTGCCGGACAACCGGGAGGGCATCGGGCCGATACTGTCGAGGTAAGGCGTGAGATGCTGGTCCGGGATCTTCCTCGGGGCCACCGGAAACAGTGGGTGCTGTAGGTGCTACTGAAGGTTGTATGGCAGTGCGAGTATCGGCCGACCGGTGCGATGGGACGGACATCGAAGACGGACAAGGTTCACGGAGTCCCCCTCAGCTAGTGGCAGGAATGTATAGTCTCTTGCGGTAGAATTCGAGGCAGGCTGTGGTAGACTCAGCATAGGACGCGATGCGGTGTTTCTAGGATCGGGAAGAGATGGCGGATGTAGCAGCTGTGAAACGAAACAAAGACTACTAGGCTAGTAGGACAAAGAAAGAGAGCCAAACCAGCAACTATTTTCAAGCTGGGGTATTCTCTTCACGCACTAAAAAACGGAGAGAATACAAATGGCGACGGTAAATGGTATAGAGCCTCCGATAGATTCTAATTATACGATGATACATATACGTTGCGGATGATAAAGAGCACGAATTGCCTAAATTTCAAGCTTGGCAAGGCTGGAATCGAGAAAAAGATACTGTGAAAAGGATTCAGCTCTTCTTGGTTACAATGTATGTACAATGCACATACATACATAGGTACAGATATATCGCGGGATAATATAAAACTAAATGTACGACACGGAAACACGACTTCGAGAGGAAAAGACGGCTGAACCTGGGATATATATATAATTTATTATTTGTATGTAATAGGCCAGTCCTTACTCAGGTGGCTGGAGATAATTAATCAGCAGTAAAGCAGGTTCTCTCGACTTGTTGGATTTTATTGGGTTTGCATATCGAAGTACACAAGTACTTTGTATTGTAGTGACTCGTGGCTGATACCAAGCGTGTTTTTCGCACTGACAGGATACAAGTACCGTATACACAAGTATAGTTACGTATATACTGATATCACAGTACTATTTTAGAAGACTATTGCGTTATGGGTGTCATCATTCATCTCCAGTTTAGCATGTTATCAAATGGCGATGTCGGCCAACTTATAAACTAAAAGATACTGGGTAGAATAATCTATTTATTTATTTAACATTTTACTCTTTATGTGGATTACGTAGATCCGACCCTAGTGGATCGTTAGACGTCGAGAAACCCTAATGGTCCTCGAAGATCCCCCCATAATGGAGGTCCGAACTAAAAAAAGAAAAACACAGAAAACAAGAACAAATTTCGCATGGGGGAAGCAGTGGAGAAGACAAGCAGCGCTGGCCTGGCTAAACTTGTCTCTTCACTGTCCACCTAGCTTAGAGTGCTTAGAGTGCTTAGAGTGCGAGAAAGGTGCTCAAGGAGACAACTATCGCTAGATAGGTGTCGGGGGATCGGGAGGAGTTAAGCAGCATTGAGCTAAACTTTCTTCACAGCCGTCCCCCTGGTAGGTTGTTGGAAAACACAGAGGAAACCCAATGTGTTTTCATTGTGAGAGAGCGACTCAAGGAGAAGCTATCACAGGTTTGTGTTGGCATAATCAAATGAAGTGCAAAGCAACAACATTGGATAGAATAATTGAGTGTATAGTTTCGTTAACCTAAAAATGTATATAACCCTAGCCATAACCCTTGAAATTACATAATCTAGTATATGTTGGTTGGTTTTACTGGATCCAACACACGGAATATTCCATATCAGCAAACTCTATTGCATAATAACCATTTCCTCGCTTTTCTTTCTTTCTATTCTACATACCTTGTTTCCTCCCATGTGGATCGTGCTACATATATTTGTAGGCAAGTTCCGTTTACGTGAAATACCTCGAGGCAGCACTGTAACATGCCACAATAGAGTATATATTGGTATAAGATATATTGATTGCTTCCCAATGTTGCATCCAAGCTAATTTTAACGATGAATTCTGTTCTGTCTGGTTATTATCTGATTGCGTTGAATTTTCAAGCTGGTAGACATGGTGGGTTGAGAGCACTGTTTGTTATTTTTACAAGTAGAGTGAGATGTAGTTCTAACTATGTGCTTTTTCTTCTTCCCTTATTCCCCTAGACGAAGTATATTTTAGTCACGCACATACAGACACATTGTAGACCCACTTGAGATGTTCTGACGTAGGTTTACTCCTTCTTAGCGATGCTTTGCCTAGGTTGACCTACATAGTACTATACATCTGTATATGTGTACATTGTATAGCGTCTATTCTCTGTCGTGTAAGAGTGGGTCCAAAACGACGTTAAGAAGTAACTCTTTGCTCTCGACATGTACCTTTTCTTGCACTTCTAGTTTCTTTCCTTACTTTCACGCCCTTTTGATCTGGTCATTTTCCTACATATACATGTTCTTCCTGGCTTCTGAGATGCTGCATTTGTTTCCATATTTGTTGTAGCTTTTGCTCCAGAACAGGTTGAGTTGACATGATGAATAGTGGTATTGGTATGATAGTATATTGTATACATATTCGTGATAGTTATGATGTGTTATACGTACATAAATGAAGAAGTATGATAAAAGGAAGAAAAAGTGTAGAAAAATGGCCATATCAAAATGGCGTGGTAATAAGAATATTTTAGGAGGTGCAAAAACAGGTACATGTCGAGAGCAAAAAGTCCCACGACAGACTTTACCCGCTAGACCATGTATGTAGCTATATTTGTGGAAAGGTAAAATCAACACCGGAACTACATATGTATTAGACTAGTAAGTAATACGACGGACATCAATCATTACTATTATGTATTTTGTTCACTAACTCTCGGGAACTTTACGACCTTATTTGACTAGCTTAGGATAAGTCGAGATGGGTAGCCACTGGGGCAACATTAGCAGCTAGTAGCCTGTACTTTGATACTGAAATACAGAGGCATATATGATTACAATCAACATATAGCACTCTATCCTTCTAGATAACAGTGTGACCAGTCATGATTCTTGTGATTACGCTGCTTTGATCATGTAATATAGAGCTCATCCTACCAAATCTCTTAGTCAGGCTCAATGCCGTGATTGTGTTATGTGCCGCCTTCAATAGTCTAGATATACATACATGTACTATATGTATGTAATAGACAGCTGGCTTGAGCCCGTTTTACCCATTAGCGCCCTAAGATGGATCCTCTTGTCGCTCCTAAAACTATCGCTGCTCTTGGGAGGATCGTCGCTTCATCCCGCTCTCGGTTGCCTGTGTTGAGCATTTTCTTTTTTCTTACAATTGCTATCTAGAATGGAAGACTTCAGGGATGTAGTCGAGCAAAAATATGAAGAGAGAAAAGAGCCAAAAAAGTCCGATGTCAGATAGGAAGGAGTCTAGGGCGGTTAGCACGTATCTAGTACATACGTAGTATCGATTGAAGCAAAGGTTACTTATCAAGATGGATAACTATCTCTAAGCAAGGCTTTGCCTCTGGGACTAGACGTTTTTCCATTTTCTCACGTAGATTTTTTTCTTCTTATTTTTGAATGGAAATACATATCTCGCTCGGTTCTGTTTTGTTCTCGGCTTGGTGATGGTGATTCAAGATACACAGCTATTCAGCTATATTTTGTCCCAATCCCTTGCACTCCATCAGACAAACAGTTATAGCGCATGCCTATAACTACTGTATACAAATACATAGTTTATGCCTACAGGAATATACATATATAGCGAGACCTGCAAGGCGCAAGCTTGGGTATAACAGCGCTACCTACAGCGCCGCTTTTGACGGCTATAGGGGACTGTATTTATTTCTGGTTTCAGTGCTACTAGTCCTCTACCGGGATCTAACAAGCGTGGCTTCCGGAATTTATATGCTGCCTGTTTTTTTTCTTTGGTTCCGTCCCATCACTTAAGCGACGAACTGCTTTTTTTCTTCTATCACACCCATCACGATTTTCTGGTAGACTAGATAGAGCCTTGTACATACAACTATAGAGCCGATGACTTCATTACACAACTGGGACTAGTATTTAGCAACCTAGGACCCTCCACCATTATCCTTGCCTTGCCAGCAGCCATCGATACTGCTTCTGCATTATTGTTTCTGTGCTTTTCCCCATTGTGGTTCTGTTTGTTGATGTTGATGCTAAGTTGAGCTGAGCTGAGCTGATTACTGGCCCGCCCATCACATTCACATTCATATATTTTGTCTGCTATGTATTGCTTTCACTTCGACAACTACATATTACATAGTACAGCCTATAGCCTATTCCAGTTTTTCGGGTCGATTTTCGGTCCAGATTCTTTTCACCGGCAAACCGACAGTTCTTTTCAACGAAACCAATAAATAAATAAAAACACACGGACCATATTGCACTACAATATCAATTGAATTGATCCGACCTACATATATCGACCTATTCGACCTGTTCAATTAAATAAAATATATTTCATCTTAGTTGATCTATTCGTCTAGCCAGGGAATCTCTACTAGACTGTCCTGCAATACTATAAGTATAACGCACTGCACGGTTCCATTCCCGCCCATCTCATCAATCTCTTGTTCCGCTCGTCAACCAATTCATTGCTTTGGCCAACATATCATCGCATCGTAGCTACATAAATAGCTATAATCTGACCGCAATTGGTTGGTGTCACCGCACAGATACACTCCATACCTTAATTGATAGGTATAACGAGTTGTATACTGATACTGATTGATTACCACGCTAGCCGTTGATCGAGCAGCAGTACGGCTTTAAAATTCGGCTTATCCTACTCAGCCAGCGACTGTCCCATATTCATACTGGCACAAGATATTTCAAATTCTGACATCACCTGCCGGAACTTTCAATCACACTTTCGTCCTCATCCAGATCGATCGTCTCTTCTTTTACGCTACAGTCTTCAGCTGCTCTCTCACCTTGTTAATATCTACCAATGTCTAGTATACCAGTCAAAAGGGCTGCCGGAGACATATTTCCAACGAGCCAACAACAGCCAGCTGATCAAGCCGCTTTCTCACAATCCGGTGCTGCATCTGGCTCTGCATCTGGCTCTATTAATCCCCAGTTCCAGCCGGGTATCCCAGCCCAACATGACGCCATCGACTCACAGGCGCCGGTACCAAAGAAGGTCAAATCGACCAATGAATTCTCCAATGTCGTTAAGAGCAAACTCCAGTCTTCTACGCGTACAGGCCAAGCATGTGATCGCTGTAAGGTATGTATTTTAATATCTGAATACATGCATAAACACCAGCACGTCCCATATCCTCATACACAATCTCGTATATTAGCTACGTGGTACTACCCCCACAAAATCAGTTGATATGATCCTCTCTATAGTTGATTCTAGACGTCTAGCATGCTGACTTATATCTTATAACTCTCTTGACTTTAGGTGCGCAAAATCCGATGTGATGCATTGCCTGATGGCTGCTCTCATTGCATGGTCCTCAAATTGCCATGTTATGTCACCGATCGCGTTACTGGACGAACCGAACGCCGTGGATATCTAAAAGAGCTAGAAAATCACGTCGAAGCTCTACGAACTCGTATCGGAGACCTCGAGGGTCTTCTTGCAGCCCATGGAATCGAAGTCTTCCCATGGAACCGGCCAGAAATCACTAATGTACCAACTACTAACGATGTTGGAGCAACGACTACGACAGAGTATCCTTTGCGCCCCACGTTAGAGGAAGATTGGTCACAAGTCGGCTCATTATGGGTGCGTAACACTAATGGAAAGCCCATGGTGAACAGCCAGACAAGTCCAGAGTCCGTCCCGTCTGGCTTACCACCGCAACGGGCCCATTACTCTGCCACCCCTCCGTCCCGAACAGCCCGGCAATCAAGTACACCGTCGTCATTGGCATCGCTCAACTACTTTCCTGGCTATCTCAAGGTCGACAACGTCGGCTATGTTGGCGCCAGTATGGACCATGCGCCGCTTAGTTCCGTCTCTGGTACAAAGCTGTATATCATGGGAACCGTTATTGATACTGGGACATTCAGCGTCCCGGATTTTGAAGAAGGCGCCCATGATCATGGCGTGTTCACCCCTCGCTACAATAAATCCGTTCAAGCGCTGCTACAATCTATGATGAACCGAAATCCCCCATTGCCGAATATTAATCTTCCTCCTCGAGAAGACGCCTTCACTTATGCGCGATGGTATTTCCTCATGCTTGAAAAGTTCTTGCCATTGCTCCATCAACCAACCTATCTCAAAATGCTAGCACGCATCTACGATGATAAGTCATATGTGCCAACAGCATCAGAATCCGTCCTTGTGCATATTGTCTACGCTACGATGCTCTTCCACTACGGCATCCGCAATCCAAACACACCCGAAGATAAGGCAAAATATAATGAATTAAGTAATAAACATTATCACTATGCCCTTGGCCGCTTCTATGAGTTGCTCTGCGAAAGATCAATTCAAGCTTGCCAAGCAATGACGCTGTTAGCTATCCACGCCCGAAATTTCCCGAAGCCACATGCGGCTATCATTCTCGCCACCCAGGCTCTTGGGAGAGCTTGGTCGTTGAATCTACACCGCAGGTCAGACCCTTCCCGCTACAGCAAGGTTGATCTTGAAGCGCGCAAGCGTCTGTGGTGGGTTATTTTGGTGCTCAACGTCACTATGCAAGGTAGCATGGGACGGCCTATGCCCGTTACCAATAGAGACTACGATGTAGAGCTCCCGGAGCCCCTTGACGATGAGGCAATCAGTAATAATACCGTTGATGCTTCCAAGAACACTGCCGACTGTCCCTATTGGGTTGGTATAGCTACTTTTAGCTTGATGCCGCTCTACATCGACCTATATTCACATCTATATAGCGTCAAACGAGATCCACGAGTTTACCCCATAGCTGTTGCTGAGCTAGAAGCCCGTCTCCAAGCATGGAAGAGCTCACTTCCTTCTCGTCTTGTCGTAGATCCATGCCATATCAATAAACTTCCACCGAACGAAGACCCAATTACCATCCTGTATATCCAAGAACTCGAAATCCAATTCCGGTTCTGCTTACGCCATCCCAACATATCAATGACTCGAGACCGTCGACTGGCCGCAGAAAACGTCCGCATATGCGAAGGTCTGTCCGACAAGATGCTAATTGTTGTTATGAGCTTACTTGAATTCAAATCTCTCGACACCACCTGGGCGCTCATGTCCCTTTACGGCGCGTTCATGTTTACCAAGCTCGCAGCAAACTGGCAACGAAGATACAGTGCCACTGCGGAGACTATATCGCAATTACGAGCGACTCTAGATAAATGGCTGATGGTGATCACCGACACTGGAAGTTCATTGGGTAAGTAATCAAGATGATCAACACGCTGAACCTAGCATATACCCAAGAAATGTCATACTAACATTACTACAGGTGCTGGCAACCATACCGTTGGGAAAATGAGAGACATTGTCAACCGAACAATGACCCAAATCGAGGTGGAATCCAAGTCTACACAACGTAGGATACATCCGGACAACAAACGAGCCTCCGACTCACAGGCTTTAAAAGCCGACATGTCATTTCTCAAGTCCTTCCCGCGCAATGATCAAGCGGGTTCACAGACATTCCCATTCAGCCACGATCCATCCATCAACGCAGTCGCCTCCGCTGCTCTCGCCGCCCAAAATGGAGCCATGGCTACTTCCATGTACTATAGAAACGACGACGATAACTTCGACCACGATGTCGACGAACACGAGGAAGAATTACAGTTCGGCTTTCCTTCTTCTCAAGTTTTACTTCCTCCTCATCCTCCACCCGGATATCCAGCCGGAGATGTCGGTGACGACGATGAAGTCTGGCCTTCTTCATCTAGCGGAGACGTACAAAATCCATGGAGAGAATGGGCTAGTGCCGTAATAGATCACACAGATACCCGTGGCCGATACAGTGTTAGCGCTCTCTTAGATAACGATACAGCCGATACCGATACCAATATGTCTGATGCAGCCCATCAGACCCTCAAAAATTCAAACCCCAATGCACAGTGGCCATTACTAGCTTTTCATGGCTCTGTAGCCCAAACACAAACGCAACCTCCATCATCATCATCGCAACACATCAACCATGGCCAATCACATAATTGGAATGATAAATCTGACCCACGAAATCACTGACGAACTATTCATGACTATAACAAACTATATACATATATACATACACCTTACCTTACCGGCTACTAGAGATGCAGCTTATTTTCCATCTTAGAGGACATAACTATCGCAAACATCATGTTAAATCGCATATCACATTAAAATATACACCTTTTGCCATTTAAGTTGATCATTTGTGTTCATGAAAATAAATGTTCTGCATTATGTATATATATATATATATATCATTATTTCATCTTACCGCCAACTGGAAAGGGACATTCGAGACCCATCTCTACGTGGCCTTGTAGCTGCTGCGGTCAATGTTGGGCCAGGCTTTGAGATAGGTGGAATTGCTGGTTGGCCTTGTGACTGTCCAGCTAAGCCACTGATAGTACCTCTTTGACTGCCGCCACCAATAGACGTTCGTCTTGAGTTATTTCTGGCAGGTGATGATCCGATATTCATCCGTCGAGCTTGGCCCGATGTGAGCGTACGGTCTCCAGGCTGTGATGATGGCGGAGGGCATGTTAAGGGTAGTGGACGGGCACCAGATGAACTTCTACGACGGGATACGCCATTTAGACCGGCAGCTGTCATGCTACTGGTCCGGCGGCTGGGACCCGGCAAATTGCTACTACCGTGCTCAGAAATTGACGAAAGGGCGGATACAGATGAGCTTCGGCGGCCGCCGGGCATTATAGGGCCGCTACCAGCACCGAGGCTCCCACCAAATACTAGAGACATACGACGACCGCCGGCTTGTTTTGCCTTCTTAGCCTGAATTGCGGAACGAATCTTTCGAGGGGACAAACTGCCTTCGTTATCAGAGCCTGAGCCAGAACCACCAGAGGTTTTATTGAGTGAGGAGGAGGAAGGGGGGGAGGAGTTAGAAGAACGGGAATGAGAGGCCGACGAAATGTCGTTGACACTGACACTCACACCAAAGGAAGAAGATGACGCGTGGGACAACGCAGAGGGCTTATTTTCGTCGGATCCAGGCTTGGCAAAGCCGCCACTGGAGCCATAAGTACGTGGGCTTGATACACGAGGAATGGATGAGGGTGATCCAGTATTGTTCATGTTGATGATAGTACGTAGAGCATCAGGAGAAGACGATACGGGGATGCCCGATCCAGCTGATATCGATGGCCTGCCGCCCTTGGATAAGAAACCGGCCGCGAAACGGTTGTTGGGGCGCGAGACTGACGCGGTCGAGACATCACATGACATGACGCTCATATTTCCTTCTTCACTGTCATCCGCCTGCTGTAGATACGATGGGAGCATTGGTGGCGGGGGCATGGGTTTGTCTAGGTCAGCATCGAGTGTAGAAGAGTCATTAAGGCTAGAAGCCGAGGTCGAGTGTGCTAGTTTAGAAGTAGGGGATCCGTGAGTCTGCATTTTTTGCTGGTACTGGTCTTGCTTTACAGAAGGATCACGAGGAGATACCGAGAAGCGCGGCGGGGTATTAGCAAAGTCCGCCAGTGTTCCTGTGCCGGATTCATCGTCGTCTCTCCACCGGACGTTGCGCTTTGGATTCGAGGGGGGGCCGTGCCAGACTTAGGCGTTTAGCGGGAGTGAAGGAAACACTAACACGGGAGCCTAGACCGGCTTTGCGACGCCGTGGTGAGTTTTTTAAGGGCGAGTTAACCGAGGCAGAGAACGTGCCGGGCGCAAGGTTGTTTTGATTGAAGCCAAAGCTGGAGCGGGAGCTGGAGAGGGCGACTTCGTTACTGGCATTGGCAGTCTCGACGAGCTGGACCGGCGGGTTGGAGTTTCCGGAGTAAGCAAAGTTGTTGTTTTGGCCCGAGGAAGAGAGGATGTGGGTGTGGTCTTGACCAGAAGCGATCCCATTGACTTGGCCTTGGTAAGAGCTTTGACTGGCGTTGCCGCTGGAGATGCCACCGGTGTAGTGACCGCTGCCTTGGCCACCGGCTTGGCCTTGGGCGTAGCTACTTTGCGAACTGACTGAGGCTGAGAAGTTTGTCGGGTTTCCGATGCCAAACGACGCACGGGCGAGGGCAAGCCGGGAGACCGGAGCCCGACTACTGGTGGTGGAGTTCCCAAAGCCGAAAGAATCACGGGCGCTTTTTTCGCCGCCGCGGAGTCGCTCCTCCTCCCCCGCCAGCGGTGCCGCGCTTCGCAAGGCCGAAATGAGGATGTGCATGTGACAGAGACCCGGAAAGATCGAGACCACCCAGTGAGCCATCCGGCTTCACTACGTGGGAAACAGCCTTGTGTCCGGCTTCCAGCAGACGATTGATGATCTGCTTGGCTTTGGCAACTGCATCTTCCTCGCTCATCCCCATCGTATCGTTCAGAGCCATTAGCATCTCCAGTTGCGCCGCTAGCAGAACCTGCATCATAGCTGCGTCGCCTGCCTTTTCTTGCTCGACAACCTCGCGGTACATTTGCGCCTGGAATTCCATCTTGAGTATCTCAACCTCTTGTCGGAGACGGTTAATCTCCGATCCATCAGCGCTCTTCTCAGGTAGTTGTTTAATGCTGTGGCTCAGGGCAGTCTCCATTGCGCGTTCCCAGTGAGACTTGTCGATGCTTTGGTGCAAAACATGTCGGCTATTTTCAAGCTCTATCATTATACCCTCGGCTGTTTTGCGGACTGCGGAAAGACTCTCTGGAATCGATGGTCTTTCATCCATGTCGTTGTTAAGATGGGCAGCTGCTGCACTTTCAAAGGCATCGATCCAAGCGCCGAGAAGAGAAATCCGACGCTCAAAGGCCTTCAACCGCCGCACATTATTGATCTTCTCCTGTCGTTCTGGGGCGGAGTTCTCGTATGCGGCACGAATGCGCATGATTCCTTCTTTGCACGCCGCATCTCTCTTTTCGGCTTGTTTTTTGAACTTGCTGAAAAAGGTCTTCTCGGCATCCTTCTGTTGCGCCTTAAGCTCGTTGATGAGAGCGATCTGCTCATCGATCTTCACTAAGAAATCTTTGACGTGGCGGTTGACGTTGAAAACGTTGCGAGTAACTTTGGTTTGGATATTCTTGGCGCGGTTGGCGTACCGTAAGGTATTTTGAGTCTCATCAAAGTGCGCACTGCTCGGTGATACACACACAATCATGACTGTCTTGCAATTTCCTCCCAGAGAGAACTTGAGTAAGCGTGTCAACTTTGAGTTTCTGTAGGGAACATGGTTATGTTTCCGAGGGTCACATAGAGCATTGATGCAAGAGCCCAAAGCAAGTAAGGACTTGTTAATGTTGGCACCTTCGATCAAACGCTCGCCGCGGTTTTGGGTGGCACTTGCACGTTCCGATCCAGCCAGATCAATGATGCTAAGAGTGGCCATTGTATGTGGCTCGTTGACAGCGGCATTGCGGTCTTTCTGGGCAATATTTATCTGGAGAACAGCATGTGAACGTGATGATACAGCGTTGGCTAGTGTAGGTGATACCGTTCGATACTCGTTACCGCGCACAATCATATCCATTACTTCCTGTACATTCTTCGGGTGATAGCTCGTCAATCCAGCGACAGTGACAGCTTGGTTAGAATCCTCGCGCAACATGAGGCCCTGCTTACTACCACCCGGTACAAGAAGATCTCGAATCGTCTCATTATATATCTCAAGATAGCTTAGGGAGATATCGGTATGCTTTTCCTGGCTAGTTTCGTCGATTTTTTCGAAGAGCTCTTGCATAGTAAGGAAGATAATTCCAGGCTGTTGCGGCGTTCCAGTGATTGTGTGTGTTTTCCCACATCCTGTTGCACCGTAGGCGAATACAGTAGCATTGTATCCGTCCATTACACTGTCGATTAACTTTTTTGTCGTGGCCTCGTAAACGTCTGTCTGTGTAGCATTGTTGTCAAAGATGCGGTCGAAGGCGAACACTTGATCCTTGGTCTTCTTCCCATTTGGGACAACACTGCGGGAGAACTTATGAACTGGGCTATCTTCCGGTGGGTCAAATACCCTACATGTTGCAATCATCAAATTATCAGCAAGTATCTTTTAGTTAGACCTCATGACATACCAGTATCAACATAGTCGGTGGAGAGATTCAATATCTACACATGAACACTAGCCTCGACCTAATAGACTAGAGGGCTTGTTGTGTTGACAATAAGATCATGTTATAACTTACAGGCATCGATCATCAATGACCTTGATAACACTGCGCAGACCTCTTGTGTTAAGTTTTGGCGCAGCCACACCCGCCAATGAGCCATCGCCCAAAAATAATGTTGACTCTTCTGCTCTCGTCATCTGTGCTGCCTCTCTGATTGTGAAAGGTCGCACTCTCACTGGCGAGTGGGAATATTAGTGTCTTTGCACTTGTCTTCTCGTCCAAGAGGGCATCTACTACATACCTGCAACAGTGATGGACGAGGCTGCTGGGTCTATTATCTCTGGCATGTTGGGCTACTATATAGATGAAAGTATTTGTATGTTCGTAAGTTCGTTTATTCGTGGGAGATAAAATGTGCAACGGTTCGTTGATAGTGGTTTCTCGTCGGATGGGGATCGGGATGTTTAAGCTTCTCAATTCAAGACAATGAATGGTAACGGGATTTCAACCACGCCAAATGTCATCGATCGTAGGGCGAACTAGCGAGTTTGTTTTGTATAGTGCAACAAGCTACATGGAATTGCAGACTAGAGGGGGACAAAACAGGAGATTTTTCTTAGGAGAAGAAACCTAACAAAGTCGTCAAGGAAGTCGTCAAGGGTATGGAAACCCCACCGATCGGCTAATTCTGTCGAGTATGGGCGGTATTTATACAGTGAGTGATAGCTTGGTAGGACTGCAGCGAAGTAGATTGCCGGTATCGAGATGTTTTTTTTCGCAGAAGTTGAAGTATATTCCAGGCGATTTAGTTCTGGTGATTCAATAAGGGGATAGTCAGTGGATGGTAAAATAGGCGTAGGTATATGGATTCAGGTATGTATTCAAGCTGGACGATGGTTAGCCTGGTGTTGATGATGTGGTGAAGAGGGCATATAGGTGGTGGTTGGTTGCTTCGTTTAGGGCTCCTTCCTCAGATGTACGTAGTAGTAGCAGTAGTAACAGCCCAAAAAGCTACTACCACCTTTAGACAAGGCGAACGACTTAAATGGCTTATCCCCTGAAATGACAACAAATTGCTTGTTTCTGTAAACAAACACACAATCAACTAGCTCCATGATAGGAAAGGAGAAAATTACACACTGACAACGAACTCAAGAAAGGCTGTGATTTTTTTTGATTGTTTTTTTTTTTCAAAATCATTGCATAAGCCTCATACTATAATATTTTAATATCCTTACCTGCAACACTCAAGAAAATGCCTGTTCTAGGTCATCTGAGCGAATTATCGTGAAGACAGTGTCGATGTGTATCAAAACAAATGATGTCTTGAATCAATATAGATATGCGTTGCTAGCTACAAGTAGAATATACATGAGAGCATCAGCACTGCATCTGTGAGGCACAAGGCGGCATCGGCTAACGAACGACAAAGTCACACAGCGTTACCAGCCCAGGTTGGATATCAAAAGAAAAGGATGAAAACAAATAGTAGTGAACAAACAACATGGAAGTTGTCAAATCCAAAAATACATACTAGAATCACCGTTTTTCATTGGGTGCATATCTTTAAAAAATATGCTTCCATCCTTACGAAAAATAAAACACACTGTTGTATCAAAAAGGTCATGTGGTCGTTGACCGGACAACGACGCAGCGCCCCCACTTTAACCTTCGTGTCCTAACAGAGCTGGCATACTTCATTGTGTGTATGCATAATGACTAGTTAATAACTATGTATCTGTATGTACATGTATTTTACATACTAATAGACATATGTACATATACATATATACATTCTCCATGGAAATCCCATCTTTGTGGAATGAAACTAAAAATTACATTTTATTCTTACAAAGGAGTTTACAGTGAATAGTAGTGTGGATGAGATATGAAGACTGATGAAAAGTGTGCGGAAACAGCTCCATACAAATTTTGTACGTCTGTTCCATCACTACACCTCCAAAATTCAGTGCATATATCAGGCTACAATTGATGCCATGGTAATATACATCTCTCGCAGCGTTCCACGGTCGCACGAGAGTTGACGATTGGTGTCATTGTTGTTGTTGGGTGATGAGGGTCTTATTTGTTGCTTGATTGCTCTTGACCCTGTTGTCCTGGAATGAACATGCCAGAGAAAGAGACCATCATATTGTTCATAGCTTCCTGCTGTTGCTTTTCCATGGCATCCTTTTGTTCTTTCAGATACTTCTCTCCGTTGGCTTTGAGGTCAGTTTCTAACATTTGGTAGTACCGCTGGCCACGCTCACGGGCGATATCATGAAGCATCTTTCCCTGCGCAAAGGCTTCCGCTGGGTTGATTTCGTCAACATGGCCAACAACACCTGCCGTGCTCTTGAAGCCTAGAAGATTTCCAACAAAATTACTTGCGGAACTGGTCTTTTTTGGTTTGCGTAGGGCCAGCTGTTTCTCAAACTCAGCACGGGCAATGGCCTCACGACGAGAGAATTCGGTTGGCACATCTTTGCCCTCAAAAGATTTGATAACCTTGCGAACATCATTCGTCTGCATAGTGGCAAGATATTCGAGGAATGGGACGAGGTCGACTAGGCTAGTATCGCGAGGATCGCCGTTCCATTTGGGCAGAATGATGGCATTTTCAAGCTGTTTGCGAAGACGACTAGCATTAGTATCGATCATGATGACCTTGGATAGATCGCGGTTCAAATAAGATAGGTCCTATGTGAGTCGATCATGATTAGCAAAGCAAAGTCGAAGGAATAGTAATTCTGTAGATTTCAGAGAAAAAATGTCGGGGACGGGTATACTTTGACGATTTCTCCATCTTCATACTTGGTTGCTTCGCGGAAGAGGGGAAACATTATGAACTGGAAAGGATCTAGCTTCTGCACAATAGGAAGAGCATTCATAGAAGGTACAGAGGTGAACAAAACAAGCTCATAGTACTGGCTAAGGTATCTGATGAAATAGTCGATACCAGGTCTCTTAGCAATGGCCCACCCACGCTGGCGATCCCAAGAACTGTGCACGAGCATGTCCTCGAGAGATATGCAGAGAGTATATGGCTTTTGCAGTGAAGGGTCGAGAACTGGCAGAAGCTTTTCGAAAGCCGGCTCTTGGTAGTATGTGACAGTTTCGGTCATACGCGCACGCACACGATCCCACCACAAGCCGATACCCCAGCCATTGGGCACGCCTGGGTGTTGAGCAGCTTCTTCCGGTGAATCCCAGTTGCGGCCCATGTAGCCGGCGCCAGCAACACTTGCCAAGAACACGAGCAGTAGTGAGTAATTGGCGAGCATTTCCTGTTTGCGTTCGGCCGAGGACTTGTATGCACCCCCAGAAGAGCCAGAACCTCTGCCCTGTGATTGATCCTTTCCATAGTTTTCGCGCTCCACGACAGCTTCAGACAGCGCCTTGGACAATTCATCAGCTACATTCGCATGCTTGCCCTTGGCACGAGCTGCCTGCTCGAACTCGAAAGTAGACGGAATGCCCTGAGTTAGATCGGGCAGCTGGTGAAATTCAGGTGATGCGGCATTCTCGGTTGTCGGGCTTTGTTTTGGGTCGGCTGTTGAAGAAGCTTTCGATCCATCTTGCTTGTTATTGTGCGATGATGATGATGAAAAGCGAGTAGTATAATGTGCATGGATGGGACGTGGGGTCGGCAGACGGCATGGTCGAAAAGCTGCATTGGCGCGGGGCGCAAACTTAGTGAATCGAGAGAGCATTTTTATACCCGTTTCGTTGAGCTGGCCAATGTCAAATCTTGATGAGGTTTCGGCCTGCAAAAAAAGCCTTATTTTCTTCAATTGGTGAAGATCAGCCGATCAGTCGCGTTGTCGGGCATCCGTTCGGAGAAGAACGGAACAGCTTCGCATATAAGTCGACAAAAGAAAGAAAATATTGGAAGGAGGGCTTCTCTTAGGAAGTGGGATGAGGTGACAGTAGTGCAAGATAAGTATCGTATCCGCCAAGAAAAAAAATCAACAGAAAACAAGGTGCCAGATCTTCAAGTCTACGGAAAAGCCACTCAGAGACCTGCAGGTGGCTAATAAATGCATAGAGCGTTGAGAAAGAAACCACTTTTAGTTTAGTTCTTCTTTCTTCTACTCACTATCGGGATCAAAGTGTGATCATAGGTACCAGTTTTTTTTTCTTGTTTTTTCCCTGCAGGGCTACTAACGCGCTTTGGGTTAGTAGGGTTGAGGTTCTTCCCAAAACACGTGATCAGAATCTTATCTAAAAGTGGAGGTCGAGGGTCGGTTCATTGTTGACAAATGTACGTTGTACTACATAAGTTAGAATCTTGAAAGATTGGCTGTCAGATGCTGAATTATTCCGTGAATTATCGTCTTCTTACGAATCTTGTTATATATTGTCAAACTACAAAATCTGTTCATAGTCTCTTCCTTATACCCCAATCTCTTCTCTACTGAGAGTAGTAGTACATATCGCACCGTATCAACACCCACAGTACATATTACTTGATACTTTCTAATAATTTTTTTTTTCGAGAACTGGAACGTGGCTAAGCTATAAATTTCTCATAAATCATGAAAAAGTCAGCAAAGCCACTTAAGACGCCAGGCGGTTCAATAATGGGGCCTAAAATCTTGAGCATCAAAATGCCCTCCATCAAACAAGGGCGTCGACGGAACAATCATTGTTGAACAAATTTCTAGACGACACCGACCAAATCATAGCACAACCGACACATTCCCCATCAATAGCCATATCATCCCCCAAGAGACAGAAAATTAAGCCATTTTCTTTTCTTGATCTTCCACTGGAACTGCGTCGAATTGTCTATGCCTATTTCTTTGGCGATATATGGCGAACCATAGATCTTGAGCCCGGAAATCATCGCTTAATACACAAAAAGCTTGGACTATTTCGCACATGTCGAACTTTGCGAAGTGAAGCCGCTGAGTTCTTTTATGCTACCCGAACATTCCGCATCTTTCCATGTCACCCGGGACGCTATTTCAAGACAAAAAAGCCTTTGCTATCTAGAATGAAACCCCAGTCACGAAGACACATGACGAATTTAGAGATACGTCTAGGTCCCGGCTGGAGTCAACCACCCCGTGGATGGGTAGTCAATGACGCACTTGGTCTAGAAGACTGCGCGCGTGTTTGGAAAGTGAATATCTTCGTTGAGTGTGACCCTAGTGACAGTGTATTCACGGGGTTTCGTCAAGAGAATGGGTTTTTCGAACAATTTAGTAGCAACCTAGTCACAGATGTTATTGACAGATTACCAAACGTTCGTGAGGTTCAGTTCGATGGCTGGGATAGTGTGAAGAAGTCGGGAAGTCTGATGCAAACTCTTATAAATACTGTTGTTTCTCTTGGAATGAAAGTCAGTTGGGGCCCCGAAAGAGGCTGGGACGATTCAGACATTGATGCTAAAGCTATGCGGCAGCTGGAAGAGGATATGGAGCGTATACGGCTTCTTTGTGAGAATGTGCCGACCATTATATAATATACTAATTGTGTAAATGAATTCTTTATTTTCTATATTGATAGCTGTAAGTGAGAGCGGACAATTAATACTGTATAGTCGGTACATAGTTGGTTAGTAGTATTTATGCTACCATGCACAGTGCCAACTAGGGTGCGAATTAAAATATACATGACTAAATGAATACTTTTTTTTTCAAGCCCATCACTAAAGCTCTTGAAGATTGTTATACACTCGCCCGCCAAATTGAAATATTACAAGAAAAAGCCATCGATCTATCAACTCTGTATAAGCATCAAACACCCAAATCCGAAACTACAATGCCTCTCGATACATCGACATACTCTCTTGCGTTATTGCGCACAGATGGCCGACGCTGGAACGAACTGCGTCGTCTTCACGCCCAAATACGCACCCAAGATGCTGCTGACGGCTCAAGCTATCTTGAGATGGGACATACAAAAGTCATGTGTGTGGTAAATGGCCCAAATGAAGGCATGAAGCGTAGTGGAGCAAATGCTTCTGGTTCTGGAAAAGATGGCCATGCGACTGTCCAGGTTAGCATTGTAGTGGCAGGATTTAGTTCGATAGATCGCAAGAAGCGCG
The DNA here is from genome assembly GCA_009806295.1 of Davidsoniella neocaledoniae. Lineage (NCBI taxonomy): Eukaryota > Fungi > Ascomycota > Sordariomycetes > Microascales > Ceratocystidaceae > Davidsoniella > Davidsoniella neocaledoniae. Next base: position 29,068 of record RHDR01000261.1, read on the forward strand.
CGCGCAACGATAGGTATGTTTTGAGTATCCAAAAATATCAATAACAGGCTTCAGTTTTGTATCTAACTGTTGGCGGCTTCTACAGACGGACTCAAGAACTTGAGGCAACCATCTCCCGCGCCCTTGCTACAACCCTACACACCCATCTTTTCCCGCACTCTGTAATCAGCATTGCGCTTCATATCCTATCACAAGATGGATCTCTTCTAGCAGCCTTATTGAATGCCTCAACCTTGGCTCTCATCGATGCCGGTATCCCAATGACAGACTATATCGCAGCTTGCACTGCTGGATCAACATCAACCTACGCTGCTGCTGATGAAGGTGCCGACCCGCTTCTCGACCTCAACATCACCGAAGAACAGGAGCTTCCTTTTTTGACAGTCGGTACGCTCGGTGCTAGCGATAAAGTTGTTGTGCTTCTATGCGAGAGCCGTATGCAGATGGGCCGTGTCGAAGGTATGCTGGCTGTTGGTGTTGATGGCTGCAAGCAAGTCCGTAAATTCCTCGATGCTGTTGTCCGGGAAAAGGGCAACAAGATGCTCTCAGAGGGTATGGCGGTTCATGGAACAGGGCTGGACTTATAAGACTGAGTCTTTTGTTATGATATAAAACTATGACAGAAACATACCGCGGAAAATCAGGAGTATGGTAAACACATTTTGTTAAGAGGCGTTCATACATATTTATACATCTTTCTACGTGGGGCGTTCGGGCATGATATAGGGCATTTTTCTTTCAATAAATCAATACCAAGCATATATATTACTAACAGTATCTACGACATTCATCGCACTATATTCACAAAAGCCAACGAGTCCATACGTTTATAGTTCATCGTGACTAGTACCGAGAATGTCTACCTCTTCAAACTTCTGTCGTTTCCAGGCATCAGATCTGACGGCCTCTACAAAGTTTTCCAAAGTCTTAGCCCCGAGTGTTCCCTCGAATTTCGCACTCCAGTTTCTCTTGCGGTTGATTATGACAACGGCCTCATCATCTGATGACAAGTTGAGAGCAGATCGGAGATTAACTGCTCCGCTGTTCGTGGTAGGAACAGAAAATAGCGGGAATGCGAATGGTTGGCCATTGCTCTGCGCTTTGAGACTTGAGATAGATGCCAAAGTGCTAGTGGCATCAGCCGGAGTAAAGATAAGAATGCAAGCAGATGAGGAAGAAGATAGACATTGCTTGTGGAGTTCGGCGGCAGAAGACAAAGATTCTGGAGAGAATGGTTTGACTTCTTCCACATCGGGTGCAACCTTGGGCTCGACCTTTTCCTCCTTCTTGCTCGGGGATGGCTTCTTGGTCTTGCTGCTGTCACTTGCCTTACCCTTAGACGTCGTCCACTTTGCAGCGTCCGGGTTTGGCTCACTAGCTTGAGAAAGGAACTTAGTGATAGCGGCTTTGTTCATTTCGCCATCATATATGATGGGGTCTTTGTTGTTTTCGGGGAGTAAAAGAAGCGTTGGGAAGTTGGTAATGCCAAAGTGTTCAACTGCTTTCTTTTGGCTTGCGCGCACCTGACCAAATTCGATCTTGGAAAGAAAATCAATGGCAAGACTCTTCATGAGAGTACTAGTGCCTGGTTTCTGTGTTAATAAAACTGCGCGAGGCTTGTCAACGGATAGAAAAGTATCCAGGTCTGCATCCATGATGACTTTCACATGGTTGTTCATGCCAACAGTCACCGCAGAAACTATAGCACTAGCGCTGCGTTCACCGCGATAATCTTCAACCTTGGGTCGACTACCGGGCTTTTTTCCAGGGCGCACGATTTTGAGGGTTGGATAGCCTTTTACATCTAGCGATGCGCAGAACCCTTTGTTATTATCATCATCACAGTTCACGGCGGCAACAGGAACAAGGCCAGCCAGGTTTTGAGCAGCCTTTTCATATGTAGGCTTTAGGCTTTGACAATGGCCACACCATGGGGCATAAAATTCAACTATCTAGAATGTTGTTAGTTGAGTTTCTGTTCCTACTATAGGACATATAAATGTGTAGTATCAAACTAACCGACGTGTGATTGGATTTGGCAATTAACTTTTCGTAGCTTTTACCATCTAGCTGTAATACAGATGAGCTTTTTGGATATAGTCCTGCTGCATTAGTGCTAGATATGGTACAAAATAGCGTACTGAGCACGGCTAATAACGTAGATTGATGCATGATTAATAGAAAATAACCGGCCAGCTATGTGGATAGTTCGTCAACAATTATTATACCACTGGATTTAAAGAATGGGGTTGATAATTCGAATGAACAATTAGTGTGTAAAATTGAGAGGTTTTGGTTTGAACATTAGTTTCGCTACATAATGATATCACCTAGAGGCCAGCGTGGAAGTTCTCCAACTTCCATGCAAGCCATTTTGCTATATATAGTGGTATGTCTGTGTGGCGCCCATTGACTCAATAGGGTATATAACCCTTATACTAAGAGGGGGAAGCTTTGGTGGAGCAAGCTGCTATCTAGCCATCGCAACACCAAGATACATAGCTATAAACAAACGAATTCTTCACACTCACGAGTGAAATATAATCCTATTTTTGTCATTTTGCTAGCAGTAAATCTGCCTCTCACGCCTATTATATCTTGCTGCTATTTTACCTTTTCCCATCATCATCTCTCACCGCAATGACTAGTTCTGTCCCGGAGGGGCTTCGACATCCGGAGCTGATGCGCTACCTAGTGCGCGCCAACCAACTACGCAGCGTCAAACCAGCTATCACATATTGGTGTGAATACTATGTGCTTGATCAGATAATTAGCCGGTCTTTGCATACGGCAGATGAAGAATGCCTTGCCTGGACCAGTGCTCTCATGGATCGGTTGGAACAGACAAAGACGACCTATGCCGACGACGATGCTATCATTGACGATACGACTGGAGCAGCCTATGTTGAGCAATTTGCGCAGTCCGCCTTCGATCGGGGCGAAAAGGTCTTGCGTGCAAACAAAGTGACAAAGTAAGTAGATTTGTTTAGTGAATTACGCTTTGTATGCTATCCTCGTACCTATCATGGTTCGTTATAATGTTATCATGACTGACAAGCTATCCCATCAGACAAACTGCCGACACCTTTGATGCTACAGCAACTTTCTTTTCCCTTGCCAAAATCTGGGGCCCGATAGACGAAGAAACAAAACAAAAGATACTCTTCTGCAAATGGAATGCGGCTCGTATTCTCAAAGCAATTCGTGCAGGAGAAGATCCCAATGACTCGAACCCTACAATAGAAGACCCGGAACCTTCTCTGCCGACGGAAGATCCGCACGCTAATGCTGTGTTCGAGGCAGACTTGGCTTCTGCTGTTACAGCATCTGCACCACAAAAGCCACAACCAGTCACTGTGGAGGATGTGGATGACCCAGATATCGAGCTTCCAGAGCCGCAGTCTACAACGTCTGTCTATGATATTTTACCTAGCGTACCACAATCTGTCACTCCACGAGATCCTGGTCCGCCGTCTCCTTTAAGCTCACCTTCATCGCCAATGGGTGAATGGACTGGCACGGTCTCAGCTGGTGTCTCCCCAACTGTTTTGCCAACAGTAGCATCCGGTACATCAACGCCGGCTGTTACATCCCTTCCAAGCCCATTCATACCAGTTCCAACACCTGATTCAAAATCGATTTCCGCTTCGCCAGTTCCTGCGTCTACTCTTCCTACTAATACAACGGCATGGTCACCACCAAAGACACATGGGTTCTCAATCGACGAAGCTGATGCAGCCAAAGCTCAAAAACATGCGAAATGGGCAATCTCTGCTTTGAATTTTGAAGATGTGCCAACAGCAGTAAATGAGTTGCGTAATGCGCTGGCTGCTCTTGGGGCTTTGTAGAAAATGTAGTAATTTAATATGGATCACTCTATATATACATGGCAGGTCGCACTCTTTATACATTGCACATCCTATCTAGGACATCATTTTACACCGCCTTTTACATAGTCCATAAGCGAGTCGGAAATACAAGGGAGTCGGAAATCCATTTACGACCACACAACCACGAACAATTAAACACAATTTTGTCCACCAAAAGTTATAGAATCGACTTATAACAAGAGCTTTGTATTTTCAGCTCTTCAAGCTTTAAAACAAGACCCATATTGCAAGGTGAAGTATCCTGCTACTATCTACAACGTCCCTCAATCAACACCGGGACACAGAATCAGCGGCCGAAGGTGGCAACATGACAGCATGATCAAACCATAGAAATTAACCAATCCAGAGGATAAGAAGACTTTCCACTATATTCTAAATCTATATTCTTGATTATGTTCTCTCTACATTCGTGATGTGGAAGATATGATCAATAAACCGCCGGCACATCTCCCGTTGGCAGGCGAGAGGCCTCGGGCTTGGTAAAGCAGCAACCAGAACCAAAGACGAATTATTTTCTAAGATATGTTTTTTAATGAAGGGCCAAATGCAAAGATTTAGAGGCCATCTGAGCTTGACTTATGGTTGTTTGAAGCCAAATATGGCACCTTAGAGTCTGCTATAGAGCTACCTACGCATAGGCCTAAAACGAAGGAAGGAAAGTCAATGTGGTGTGTTCGGCAAGACAGGACATAAATCATGGTTATATCAAATAGACATAAAGATATATTAGAGTAATTCCTAAAGAATTTTGTGTCAATTCAGAGTGTTATGGTTGACATTTCAGTGGAAATACTAAAGTTTTCGACTCCTTTATGGACTACGTTAATATGATATGCCACAGAATTGTGTGTATGCATATATATAAAACGTCAATTATAGCTATGTATTTAATTAGTTATATGTAGTTATTAACTAGATAGACTTCCTTCCTGGAATTTCAAGGATGTATGTATGTAGATCCCATCACTAGAGAATAGTGTATATAGACTTCTTCATTCTTGTTTTTTTTTTTCATCTTTTGGGATTTTTCCGCTAATTTCTATGTATGTGAGTAACTATCAAAAACAAATGAATAAAAGTCAAGTGAAGATAAGGCACCGGGAAATGGAAACCGAAAGACAAGCGGGAAAATCAAGGTTAGTAAGCATTCCCCACTCATAACCTCGTGCCGATGCTGGCCAATCATGAAGTATGACACAGTGCGGGGTGCGACCATGGACCAGGCCTAGCACGGTAGAAACATTGTAGCACGTTGTTCGCAAAAGCAGTAAGAGCGTCTCTTTTGGATGGGGTGGAGTAGGAATAAGGGAATAGCAAGAAAAGTGTCACATACAGATATAGTTTTGTTACTTGACATATTTATGGCTTCAGATTAAGCCATGCTGGACTGTGGGAAAATAAAGAAGATGATGTAGAAATTTGACAACTGGGCCTTTTTCTTTTTAATTTGTCCGTCTTTTGTCTAGCTTGTGTTTTCTCGATATCTTTCTTGATTTTTAGAGGGGTTTTTGTTTCTTTTTGCTACAGCCTGTTGTTTCGTCGCCTCTTTCCCTTTTTCTTACTCCTCTTCCCCCACTGGATTTCGCATCGGGAATTTCTTAGCTAGGCATCTTTTTCTTGTTTACTTAGCTGATCTTCTCTCCATTAAACCATTTTCAATTGAACGGTCTAGAGCCTTTTTTCACTTCAATTGTCACTTGCATTTCGCATCACACAACACGAAAAGAAAAAAATTCATCGAAAGGTTTCTTTTTTTAATATGCGATAAGTTGCCACACGATATTACTCTTTTTTCCGATTTATTTCTAATTTAAAGACGGGTCTGGATTGCGCATTTGAAGCTGCCGTTCACGCAAATAATTCCGCCAATATTATCGCCTTTCTTCCTCTTTATTTTCTTCCCTCTCTCTCTCTCTCCCCCACCCCCTTGTCGGGGAGACGCGACCAACCAACGTCCGAACAGAACCAATAAGCGACCGCCCGAACCGTTCCCTACACATCATCGACCTCCTCTCCGCAGCCGGTTTTGTGCTACCTGCTCTGCCTCGTTGATTTTAGAGGACTCTTTGGCCTCATCAGGCGCACTAAGCTTCTCACTAAACCATCTAGCCGGGGGCTAAATAGAGATCGAAACACAGACACAGAAGAGCTCGTCATTATTGTCGCCTGCCTTGCATCGCATGTGATTTCTGTTTGGGGAAGCTGCATCTTTTTTCCCCCAACCTCACGCGGTCCATCGCTGCCAAAACGTCGAAATTGGCTTCATCGATCACAGAACCACAGACATCTGGCCATCTACGACATCATCAATTCTAGACACTTGTTTTATCTAGAATCCCTTTTTTCGCTTTTTTGGGCTCAAGTCAATAGCTTTGAGGGAGACAAGCTTAGCTCGTTCTTTCCCCACTACAACCCAGGCTTTCTTCGATATTAGCCGTCCTACGTGACGCGCCTACGCGATCCTGCTTTCAACGCCATCCCCAAGCTCAATATCTCTCGTCAACCCAGCAACTCGACAAACACAGTCGGTCAACTAATAGCTTCATCGGCGCTTTTCTCCATTCTAACTGCCCTCACACACAAACGGCGCTCTGATTTACCCTTATCTGGCTTCTGTCTGCCGTGCACTATCAAAATCGCTTTGAGGTGACGTTGGAGGGGGTAATCTCCCAACAAGACGAGCGACGTCTTGCCATCAACTACCATACGAATATCGCCACCCACATTCGCAGACATGACCATGATACAAAAGCCATCGACTCCTCGCGCGCGGGGCACACTTTCAACAACCAGCACTGGCCGCCGCCGTGGCAGACCACCAGGCACTACCAATGCGGCGCGAGCGGCTCGTCTTGCAGCAGCTGCCAAAGCCGGAGCCTCCGAGCCACCACCAAAGCGACGGCGATATATCCCCGGCGGTGCAGGAGGAGGTGGACGCTTTGTAGAAGAAGACGTACCAATAGGCACTGCAGGCGACTTGACACCTTCCGCACGTCCGTCAGCAGCACGGCGGTCTGCTTCCATATCCATAGCAGCTGCATCATCTGCCTCAGTTGCTAGACGTGTCTCCAGAAACCCTAGGCGTCGGCGTGAAGAGGTCGAGGAATCAGAGGAATATGGATCAGCAGCTGCTGTAGCAGCCGCTGTCGCGCAAAGCGAAGGCTATAAGCCTCGCGAAGAAAGAGGCTGGGAAGAATTCCATCCAAATCTAGACATAGATTCTACATTCATGGTGTTCACCGCCGCAGATGTTGATGGTACAGCACATACGGAAAGCATCAATATGACGATCGGAATCTCACATGACGCATCACATACCGGACGTCCCTCAACACCACCAAAACGACGAGTTGGACGACCACCGCGTGAATTCAGTGGTTCCTTCGGCCTCAACTTTTCATCACGAACACCCGCAGTCCTGCCCATCCATAACCAAACACCGAAAGAACGACTTGACCTGAAGCGACCATCCTACAGGCGAACCGACCGAGTATCCCTTTTCGATAGCAAGGCGTTAGGAACCGCACGATATGTAGACAAAGCCATGGCAAATGTCGGATTCCAGGCTACTGACCGTTTTGACCGACCTGAAACTGCGCTTATCAAGGCTAGTGATAGCGGCTGGGACGAGGATCACAACGACCATCTCCTAACCGTTAGTTCTGGCGCCGAGAAGGGGCTGGGCCGTGTTGAGTATGATATGGATGAACAAGATGATATGTGGCTGGAAGGACTAAATAGAGAGCGCACACAAAGCGGACACGATTATATCACACGCGAACTCTTCGAAATTACAATCACCAAGATCGAGAAAGAGTGGCATGCCCTAGAGAAGCGCATTCCAAAGCCAAACCCCAAACCACCTCAGACACAACGACCTCGTTCCTCCAGCGCAGCAGCAGTTAATGGCGAGCTTCAAGTCGGCAACAACTCTGCAGGGCCTGGCGAAGAACAGGACAGTAAGTGCGCAATCTGCGATGACGGCGACTGCGAGAATACCAACGCTATCGTCTTCTGTGATGGCTGTGATTTGGCTGTTCACCAAGAATGCTATGGCGTGCCGTTCATTCCAGAGGGTCAGTGGCTGTGCCGCAAGTGTCAGTTGATTGGCCGTGGTATTCCAGTAAGTTGCTCTTTTTTCTTACCCTTTATCCATAAATCTACCTACATATACACATAGACTTGTTAGGGTTATCTGTCACTTTCTAACATTTGACTTTCTAGACATGTATATTCTGCCCCAACACAGACGGTGCTTTCAAGCAGACCAACGCTTCGAAATGGTCACATCTACTCTGTGCTATGTGGATCCCAGAAGTATCATTAGGGAACTATACGTTCATGGAACCGGTGATGGAGGTTGAGAAGGTCCCCAAGACACGGTGGAAGCTCTCCTGCTATATTTGCAAGCAGCGCATGGGTGCCTGTATCCAATGTAGCAATAAGAATTGCTACCAGGCTTTCCATGTCACCTGTGCTCGGCGCGCGCGGCTGTTTCTTAAGATGAAAACCAGCCAGGGCGTGCTAGCCGTGCTCGATGGTGGGATGACGCTTAAAGCCTTCTGTGACCGCCATTGCCCCTCGGACTATACGCAAGATAACAAAGTGGCCGAAGCCACACGGGCTGCCAAGCGCTTCTACCGGAAGAAGATGAAAGGCCGACTCTGGGCGGACAGCCAGGCTACGGCAGCTCTACTGAAGGCTCAAAACAGTCTAAGTAATGATCGATCACCAGCCGAAGACTCGCCTTCACCATCGTGTCAAGACGAAGCACATGGAGCGGCCGAAGCTGCATCTACAGAGCACAACAAAAAGGGCATCGTTTGGAAGCTCCCCTCTGGCGCACCCGTGATCCCCGCAGCTGTCTTTGATACTGTCGACGCCGCACTCAACCGCTTTTCGATACGCAAACGGCGCGAGTTTGTAGCGGAAGTGTGCCGATACTGGACCCTAAAGCGCGAGGCTCGTCGTGGAGCGGCTCTACTCAAGCGTCTACAGTTGCAGATGGAAACGTTCTCGTCCATGGAACTCACACGACGCAATTTTGCGGCGATGGGCGTTGCTGGAAGATCACGTTTACAACGGCGTATTGAGTTTGCACAGCAACTTCTACGCGATCTCGAGGCTCTTAAAAAGATATCTGCAGATGTCGTTACGCGCGAAGCAGCGAAACTCGATGTTGCTGAAATGGAAGAAGATTTCGTCGATATTTGCTATTTCCCCGTAGCACGTGATCTGGCACCGGCTATTGAGCGAGCCCTGACGTAAGTTTTCTTCCCTAATCATCGAGAATGTTTACTATAATGATGGCAATATCCTACTGTTCTTGTAGAGGTCAAAACACCACATTCGCAACTTTCAACTAACCCGTATACACAATATAATAATAGACTTGACAAGAATGTCTTCGCCACTGGCTTGTTAGCCCTACGATCTCGTGTCAACGCACGATTCTACGCCACAACTATATCTTTTGCTCAAGACTTGGCTGATACCTTGAACAAGGGCATCAACTCTGACGCCAACACCATGTCGCAACCGCGTGCTTTAGGTTTGGTTCCTTCTCCAACTAAGAAGGATTACAGCCAGATACAAACACGCCGTGCATTGAGTAAGACGATCCGTAAAGCCGTCCAACCCATCCTTGAGCAGGCAATAGTCACAGAATCCACAGTTCTTCAGATCCCGCTCGAGACGCTGCAAAGGGAGTTGGAGTTTGTGCTACAAACTATTGGAGAAGTCAGAGCAGACCATAGCACTGGTATGCCTCTTTCACATACCCCTAATAGGGATGATGATGACATGGCCATGACCGATGCGCCACCATTAGAAGTCATCGCCTCTGTCGCTTCATCTGCTGTTGTCGATGCGGTGCCTGATGCGGTTGACGCAGTCATGGCTGAGCAGCCTATCGATGCAACGAGCGTCTTGGATAAGCCACATTCTCAGACCACCCCACCACAAGAAATGCATTGTATGGTCCCACCATCGGCGTTAGCAGAGTTGGATGTCGTCAATGTCTCAGCAGAACCTGCAGCAATAGACGAAGATACACCCACGGACATATCTACTAGTCAGCAACAACAAACGCAGTCCCAACAGCAGCAACAACAACAACAGCAGGATGAACAAAAGCCACCAGTCATGCTTGTATTAAATAGTGGCCACACACCACCTACTCCACCACAGAGCAATATCAACATCTCGTTCGGCAAAAGTGGCAATAGTTTAGCTGGACCAAGTTCATCGGTACCCAATGTTTTGACTGGCGGTGGCAAGCTATGGTATCTTTCGGGATTCCATGTACACGGCCTTTCAGCTACTATAGATACGGATGAAGCTCACGATTTGGAGGACCCAGTCCAGAAACAAGATTGGAACCCACAAGAATCAATTGTTCGCGGCCATAGCGAAGAGCTGACAGACATCGACGATGATGAGCTCAAGGGCTTAGAAGTTGCTGCTTCGACATCGGAACATGCGTCCGGTAATACACTTCAAGTCCCACATCGTCAATCCGGACGCAGAAAGGGTAGTGTACCCATTACTGAGGGGGACGATAAGAATAACCAAGCGGACGTAGATGAAGATACTCAGCAAACTGAAAAGCAGGAGATAACGCAGTGTCAGTCGATGACAGCATTCAGAGACGATGAAGGAAACAACGGTCAACAGGACGTTGAGATGATGGATGTCCCGGCTGGCTCTGATAATGCACCTGTACCCGGAAACGCTGATGAGCGTCCCTTTTTAGATGGCCCGGCGGAGGTGGATGTTGACGCCAATATCAAGTTTGATATCGATGCTGAACTTGAACATCATAAATCCAAAGAAACCACCGCAATCTCTTCTCCTGTCACAGCCGAGTCAACATCAGCCGCCACGAGACACACAACGCCGAAGAGTAACGTGGGAGTCCTTAAGAAAGAGCCTAAGGTTGCTACTACGGCAAGTGCTGTGAAGAATAGTGCTGATATCACTTCTGACGCGCCTCAAATCATGGTCACCAAAGCTTCCCCGGCCACTATGACAGTAGATATGGACAATTCCCCCGCGACTGCGACAAGAACATCACCGCGGAGAACGACACCTCGCAAACCCTCGCCGCAGCCAAGTCCGGCGTTAGTGGCGGCTGAATCTGCGCTGCCACACCACCCTGCTCCTCAGAGTGCCCTATCCGAGTTATCGGATGTATCGTCACTCCCAGACGTCGACGATGAGGAAGATGAAGAGCAGACAGAAGCACCAGCTCGGGATGAAGTAGTAAAACAGGAGGTCAATGCCATTGAAACTCAACATGAAGACGAGGCTCAGAGCATGGTTACAGACGAGGACGGCCCGGTGGATAAGAAGATTCCAGGCACGCCGTTGACGCAGACTTCAGGCAACGCCGGTACGAGCTCATCAACTCCGACGATGACTCGGGCTACAAGAGCCAATGTGGCGGCAGCGGCAGCGGCAGCGGCTGAAGCGCAGGCACAAGCACAAGCTCAGGCCAAAGCTCAGGCTAAGATAAAGACAGAAGTGACAAAGGAGCCAGTCGAAGTGAAGAAACGGACTCGAGCTTCGACTAGAACGCGGAGATGAATGAGCTTTCTTGTTCTTTTTTGGAGAGGAGAGAAGGGAGACAGATGTTGGCGAGAGGTTGTAAGCTGGCTTTGTGATGTTTGGGAATGAAGACATTTTTATTGTTCACAGTGTACATGTTGGTCGCTTATTTCATTTTTAGTGTTTTGATACGGGATTATCTTGTTTTTACTTTTTTGCTGTTATTGTTTATTTTCTTGTTCATTCCCAAGACGGGAGATTATTGTTCTATTCTTTCAGTTGCCTTATTTAAAGGGTTCATCAGGCATAC
>RHDR01000262.1:0-40748 GCA_009806295.1 Davidsoniella neocaledoniae
CTATACTGATATTGATATGCTAACAGACCGTCATATATATCTAGTCATTTGACGATCTGCACCAGTACAGTGTCTCTCACCGTAACGACTTTTACTTGCATTATCTGCGCTTTAGCGGCATGATCTACAATGGCCAACCAACCATAGCCGTCGATGAATCTCTACCAATCAACGCCGTTCCACGCTGGTTTCCCGGGATCACGTTGAACTTTGCCGAGACCATGTTGTATTCTTCCGGTCTGATGTCTCAAGATGCCCCGTCGTGTAACTCAGATGCCAAGACAACTGCCGGTAAAGAGCCCGATAAGACTGCCGTCATCTCTATGCGTGAAGGCGGTCTTAACTCGGAGCGGGTCACGTGGGCGCAGCTACGCCAGAGAGCGGGCGATATGGCTGGAGTCATGAAGAAGCGCGGTGTATGCAAAGGTGATCGTATTCTGGTCGTCGGAGCGAATGGTATCGATACGTTGTTGGTTTATCTAGCTACTTCATGGCTTGGGGCTATCTTTAGCAGTGCTTCGACAGACATGGGTGTCGATGGCATCATGCAGCGTGTGCTTCTAATTAACCCTAAGTTTGTCTTCTATGACGATACTGCAGTTTATAATGGCAAGACGATTGATCTTCGTCCTCGTATCAAGGAAATCATATCCGGAATATCTGCTGAAAAATGCCCAGCCTTTATTTCGATGGTCGTGATTCCCCGATTCGTAGTCCCAAAACCAACAACTGATATACCCAAGACGGCTCCGCTGGCTACATTCATGGCGATTCTAACATCTCCGCCACCGTTTGAACAGCTCGACTTCAATGAACCGTCTGTCATTTACTATTCCTCTGGAACAACCGGTGTCCCCAAGGCTATTGTTCATACAGTCGGTGGTCTGGTGATCAACTGCTTCAAGGAAGGCTCTCTGCATGAATGCCGAGACGAGGACTCCGTCTCGCTACAGTACACCACGACGGGATGGATCATGTACTTGTCGGCAATTGCGCCCTTATGTATGGGTGCCCAGGTAGTGCTTTACGATGGATCGCCCTTGTATCCAGACCAAAAGACTTTCATCACACTTGTCGATAAACTCAAAGTCACCAAGTTGGGAACTGGCCCTAGATACTTACATGAGTTGGCTAAGAATGGAATTCGTCCGCGCGAGTTCCTCGATCTTAGCGCACTTGATATCTTGACTAGCACTGGAATGGTGCTTTCCGATGAACTGTTCGAGTGGTTCTACGACGAAGGATTCCCGAAGACGGTCCATCTCGCTAATCTATCTGGAGGTACCGATATTGCTGGATGTTTCGGTATGGAGAACCCCTTGACGCCGGTATACGTTGGCGGAACACAAGGCCCCTCTCTAGGTGTGGACATTGCTGTATACAACGTGGGAGACCACGGAAAAGCACAAAGTGTCACAGACGGCTCTCCTGGTGAGCTTGTCGCACTTCAAGCCTTCCCCAACATGCCATGCTTCCTATGGGGAGACGGACCAGTATCTCCAACGACCGGACATCCCTTGAAATCGCCCGGGCCCAAGTATAAGTCCTCGTACTTTGAACGGTACCCTGGAGTCTGGGCTCACGGTGACTTTTGTAGCATACATCCCGTCACTGGAAATATCACATTCTTAGGACGGGCAGACGGCGTGTTGAACCCGAGCGGAGTGCGTTTTGGTTCAGCTGAGATCTACTCAGTCATTGAGCGGAGTTTCTCCAAGCAGGTTGCCGATTCTCTGTGCGTCGGGCGGCGAAGAAAAAACGATGCTGACGAGAGTGTTATGCTGTTCCTTTTGATGAAAGAAGGTGTGCCGTTTACTCAGGTACTGGTTAATCAGATCAAGTCTGAGATTGCTAAGCAGAGAACTAAAAGACACGTGCCCGCGTTTGTCTTCGAGACTCCGGCTATCCCTACGACGGTCAACCTTAAGAAGGTCGAACTTCCAGTTAAAAAGATCGTGTCTGGTCATGTTGTCAAGGCGAGTGGGACGTTGTTGAACCCCGAGAGCCTGGACTTTTACTACCAGTTTGCCAAAGTTGAAGAGGGATTGAAGAGCAAACTCTAGATATTAGTTCACATCATTCATTCAATCAAGAATTACCACTATCTAATATTGCCAAGGCTATTATTTGTTTGTGTTCCAGTTGTGACAGTATCTGTTTAGTCAGCCTAGACTGGTGCTAAGATATTTCATCTACTCTTCCTTGTTGCCGTTGTAAGTGATTTCCTAAAAAGGTCAAGATACAAATAGTATCCACTAGGATAGGGAGCGCAGAATCGCGGCGAAATGTGAACATATATACCACAAGATTTTGTAATCTTTATATCGAACTCCTGGCCAAGTACTCCGTATAAGTAATGAGGGCAGTTTCTCCAATTGTCATTTGCAACCTTCACCACGACCTTGATTGGAACGCGCTAGTCAGACAAAACTGGTAACTAACATTGTGATGGCTAGACTTTGCCGTATCATAGACTACTGAAAGGTCATCATCTATACAGATAGTCATTGATGGTAGCAAAAAAGCAAACGTATGTAGAGGATGCTGCCCACCATTGTGTCTTTTCTCACTTCCGGATGGCCAGAAACTTTAGATAGTAGTTTGACTTTTACCCATGTCAATTTTGTATAACTGAGGTTATCACTAATAACTCGATGAACAACGTCAGCTAGATTGAAAATTTGCGTGAAGGAAAAAACGCATATAATTTCTAAAAGTTATGTAGTTAGTTAGTTACATATCTTTAATTTGATGAATGAAGAATGACATCATTCAAGTAATAGAAACTTAATATTTTACAACTCTTATAATCAAGAATTTTCCTCGCTTTCAATATGCAGCAAACAAGCACGGGCATCCAGGTTAGCTGCTTTATACATGTATTTAGCCACCATGGATATGCAACTAACCGTGTATATACATAAATCTGCTGTAGCTTCAATCCACTTGTATTTTCCATTTAGTCGACGCGTATATTTCTTTCCCTTTCCTCTCCGCCCACCCATTCTCGTTCATTAATTTATTCAGCCCTCTGGCGATCTTTTTTTCCTCTGACGCAAAAGTCTTCTTGTCGCTTATGAATTTTCTTTCTGCGCCATTGATTTCCTGCTCTGACATCGGCCCTTAATCTAACGAAAAGCGCACCATTGTTTTACGTCCATCTGCATTGCTACCACTTGTATTTTAACCGCACCTTAATCATCCTATTACATCATTAGCATATTACTACACCTACTATACCATCGAGTACATACTTGTATCCTGCATTGAGCAGACGCCTGAAAAGAGATATTACCTTTGACTGAAATAGACTCTGCGTAGCTCATGTCCTTCTAGTTATCAGATCGCTAGCACTCGAGACCTTTGCGACCAACCATCGGCGTTCAGAGTCATGGCTGCCTCAGCCGATGAGCTAGCTTATGCGCAGGCTCATGCGCGGCCGCGCAGCGCCTTTGTCGGCTGCTCAAAAATTACCGACTGGGAGATTCTGGGCAAGCTGGGCGAGGGAACCTTTGGGTATGTCAGCAATTTTATCCTCAATTCTCTAATATGTACTCTATACAGAATACAAGCGCTAATTTCATCCACAGAGAAGTCCACAAAGCGCGCTCGCGCAAGACTGGCGTTGTTGTCGCCATGAAAAAGATCATCATGCACAACGAAAAGGATGGTTTCCCAATCACCGCCCTTCGAGAAATTCGCCTTCTCAAATTGCTTTCCCATGTCAACATCCTCAAACTCGAAGACATGTCGGTTGAATACCCCCAACGAGCCAGTAAGTCGGATTTCTAGCCAAAAAACAAGACGTCTTCTGTTTATTGACTCTTCTGTTTGATAGCCGATAAAAGAAAACGCCCCTCCATGTACATGATCACGCCATATATGGATCACGATCTGTCCGGCCTACTCGACAATCCCGATATCACTTTTACAGTACCCCAAATCAAATGCTATATGTTGCAATTGCTCGAGGGCCTACGCTACCTACACGATTCACACATTCTGCATCGCGATATGAAAGCGGCGAACCTGTTGATCAACAACCAGGGCATCCTTCAGATAGCCGATTTTGGCCTAGCCAGACACTATGTTGGTCACACCCCAAGACCAGGAGCTGGCGCTGGTGATGGCGAACGGGATTATACTGGTCTAGTTGTCACGAGATGGTACCGACCTCCCGAGCTACTTCTTTGCCTCAGAAAATATACTCCTGCCATCGATGTCTGGGGAGTTGGCTGTGTTTTCGGCGAGATGCTGATAGGTAAGCCAATCCTGACGGGCGAGAGCGACACCCACCAGCTCGAAATCATCTGGGATCTTGTTGGTTCCCCTAATGATTCAAATATGCCTGGTTGGCGTAGTTTACCGGGTGGAGAGCATCTCAACGTGCGGGTTCGTCCAGGTTGCCTCGCTACAAAATTCAAAGAACATGGCGCTCAAGCAGTGTCCTTGCTTAAGGAGCTATTAAGTCTAAACTGGCGTACACGAATCAACGCCTACGATGCTTTAAAACACCCATATTTCCACATCGACCCACAGCCTGCTAAACCCCATGAACTACCTACGTTTGAAGAAAGCCATGAGCTTGACCGAAGAAAGTTCCACGATCGCAAGGCCAATCTGCCGCCTGCGCCCAAGGGCGGTGCCGTCGGCCGCCCGACGAAACGGGCGACTACAACCGCAATGGCAGAAACGGTGATCGCAACGGCTCGATCAACGGAGATGGTACTAGACGACCAGCATGGACTCGAGGCGAGCGTGGCCTTCCACCAAGGCCTCCCGACAAGGTGGATGCCAACCGCGATTTCGACAGAGATCGCAGACGGGATCGAGGAGCGGGTGGTGCCGGCGGTTGGAATGACAGACGAGATGACAAAGACTCGTATGTGCCAAGCTACAACCGTGATAATAACGGTGGCCGCTACCGTAACGACAGAGACCGCGATCGCCGCGATCGAGACCGTGACTGGGGGGATCGTGATCGACGCCACCGGGACAATCGTGATGACCGGGATCGCAGAGAGCACCACACACGTAGTCGTAGTCCCGCTGGCCCCAATGGCCGCGATAGAGACCGCGATAGAGAAAACAGAGATCGTGATCGGGACTCCCACCGGCGTTAGAATGACCGGGGGAAGCCCATCATGAATCTGTTCCGGCCGGATCGTTTCAAGAATTCACGTGAAATCAGAGTCATGAAGCAGACGAACAACGACACCATATCGCATAGCAACAGCAATTCAGCCGTAGCAACCACCACCGCTACTATGGCCACTAGTAAAAGTATTAAGAATAAATCATCGTTAGAGTTTGTGCTAGGGCCACAATCTGAGGTTTCCAAAGAAGTCGACAACTTCGACGAGAAACGTCCTGCGGTTGTAGAGTTGCCGCTCAAGAGACATTTGGAGGCTAGCCACTACTCTCCTATATCCAAACCACGTAGTAAATACAGAAGGACATCTCGCTCTCGCTCACGTTCTTGTATTCGCAGGCTATCTCACACTCAACTTCATTCTGAAGACCACTTCCATTCGCGTCATAGAGAAGGCAGCTATGACCGAGAAAGACCGCCAAGACGCAATAGTAACTTGGTCCAAGATCAACGAGTCGCAGATACGGAAAAGTTGGACTACTACAAGTTAGTGAGAGAACAATCCGGAGTTTAGTAGAGGTGTAGAGTGCTCTCAAGGACTATATCTGTAACTCTTTCAACCCCCAAGAAGAGCGAAACTAGATTCGGGACACGAGTATTCATATACTTCGAGAAGTCCACGCATCATTATATCCAATATCTTGCCGCCTAATCAAACACCGACATCATCAGCTAGATTCGATCTCGAGTCATTCACAGAGAAGAATATAATCTAACAAAGGGGCTCACAAGAGCCACACGGTAGAAGTATCGTATATAGCGTAGAAATTAGATACCCTTCTTTTCTCTCTTGGAAAAAAAATAAGAAATTTTTATATTAGTATCGAAACATTATTATCATGTGTTGTACTGTGAAACCAACGTTATAACCAATATCTTCCAGGATAGTCACACAAAGAAAAGTAGAAAGATATATATAGAAACCATCGACTAACTTAGAACTCCGAACAAACAAACAAAAGAAACAACAACAACCCTACATCATTTGTTCTTCACAGCTAACGATCATGTTTTCTGTTTTCGTGTCTTACGAACATGTCGTTGCAATCGATCAGCTTGATTTTGCCCTTTTACGTGTAAATCAGATATGTTATGCTTCTGATCTTCCCACATCTCTTCGTCCTCTGGGATATCATTTAATTCATATTCGCCAAACTCTGTATCACGATGTTTATATGACAAAGTAGGCGATAGAGGAGGCGAAAGTATTTTGGATGTGGTAGTCCTAGCATGTTGATGAACTTGATTTTTTGCAGCAAGGAGAACTCTAGGTTGCTCGTCAAAGGCTCGATATGTCAAACGTAATGGAGAGGCATTATCTGCGGTCAACTTCGAGTGATATGGCGTAGATGATTGAATAGAGTGTAGTCGCTGACTTGATGATGATGGAGCTCGTAAAGCTGGTGTTACAGGTAAATTTAGTCCAAATAACGAGCCGAGTATAGAAGATATTGCAAAGCAAACAGTACCGGCAATTATTCCGACTATCGCGGCGACCCCGAACTAAAAGAATCAAGTAAATGTTATGATTAGCTGATATGTCTTGATCCGGTTAGATAGAAAGCACGGGCCGTGCTGATAAAAAACGGCATGACCTGTTTTAGGCACACAAAACTTACAAAAGTATATAATGGCTGTAAGGCTGCTAGAAAGGATACTATTAGTGGTACCCAACTTGCAAAGTAGAGTACGGTTTCCGTTAAAGGAGAACACAACACTACAAATGCACGCCAGAGGAAGTCCAATACAGGAAGAAGGACAGTAAGTCCGTATCGGACCGGTACTGTCAAGAGAGAAGCTACTTTCAGAATCAAGTTGATAACTGATGCTATGTAGGCTAGACTTGTCTGTGTGCTTATACCGGCATAGTAGACCACTCTGTAGAGAATATAGATGACCGCGTGATAAGCATATGATGCTCGTGCTATAGCTAGAGTGAGATACCCGGGAGGAAGCCGTATACTGGCAACTAGACCAACTAGGCCTTGGAGACCGACGACGATATATTCCATAATATCAGTAGGCGTCCTTAGTAGGAGGACTTAGCCTACACCAATCTGGCTTTAAAATCCGTGATTATTATGTCTGAGATGGAAAAAAAAAGTGAAGAGCAGATATTCCGGCTTATTAAACAACAGTGGGTGTTGTTCTATGTAGCCAAACAAAGGAACAGGCTAAAACAATGCAGGATACGGGGTCTCATATAGGGCGGCCTGGGGTATAAAAATCCGGCAAGTAGATGTTTGGATGAGCAAAATATGACGAAATGAATGATAAGCTGAAGATTGCGTTCGATAGCTTCTAGAGCTTGAGAAATGAAGAGAAGAAAACAAGGAAAGCCAGTATGACGTATCCAGAATACAATTAGCGAGTTGGAGAATAATAGGTATAGGAGTCTTTGAATAAAGCAGTAATAGATAATACAAAACAAGATAAACAATGTCTGATTTCGGGGTATTAAATCAAATTATAGTTGGGAACAAAAGAAACAGTGAATGAATGACAAGAAGAGAAAGAAAAAGCAAAGCAACTCGTTGAAGGCTAATCAGCAAGATCAGTTCATCTTGATAGTATCGGAAGATCGAGTATCGATTCGAAAGTCTCAAGTCAAGCCACAATGTTAGCGCTAAGGTAGGTCACGGCGCAATAAACAGAGAGGATTTGAGACTTGGTATCAGATAGCATTTACAGCGACAGCTTCTATAGCACTAAACTAGGGCAATCAGCTGGAATGCCGCTAGCAAGTTAGAAGTAGTAGTAAACAAACAAGCTCTCTCGTAGCCCACGACGCGAGGTGTTCTGAAAGCGTAATGCCCAATAAAAAGAACTTGAAGAAAGAAGGGATTCTTTTTTGGGCTCTGAAAGAAATCAGAGACTAACATCCATATAGAAGCCCAGTACTCTCAGTCATCAATAGTGAAAATGAAGTGAACAATATCACTGTTTACATCATAGCAAGGCTACCCAATTGATTCTGCCGCGTCTGACCGCCCAGTCATTTATATCTGTATACTGGGATTGCCCCGGATTTATAGCGGCGCCTCTACTTGAGCTTTGCTTGTCTCCACTTCCTACTTGTCAATTAAAAGTGGCGCTAAGAATCTTGTCGCTGTCGCAAAATCCGAAGAAAAGAAAGAACAGAGAAAGAAGGACAGAAAAGCTTGCATTTTTCCCGGTAACCTGTCTAATTTTTTTTTCTCACAGCAAGTGTGTTAGCCAAGGTGGGGCTTCTTGCAATTGGTTTACCAACTAGCCAGAATCAGTGGCTCCCACTGTGCTTGTTGTCGTAGCTGCCGTAGTCTCCATTGCCCAATTGTTTACATGTCACAGCCTATTTCAGAATTTTGATTTGATAGCATCGATAATGGGTCGCTGGTATTTGGCTTTATTTGGTCGTCCCTATTGAGTTATTGAGTTCCTATCGAGTTCTTCCCAGTTCTGATTAGGACGAAGGAAGGAAGTAGCAAGGAACGAGCGTGAAGAAAGAAAGATTTTTTTCTTATGTTATTTTTTTTTTTCACAACCATTGCAAATACTTCCCCTACTACCCCTCCTTTGGCAATTGCTAGCTAGTTATTAGCAAGCCTTAGTATTATATCTAAAGCAATTCCCGCTTTCTTTCCTTTTTGTTCCTTTTCTTTTCTTTTCATTCTTATCTCTTAAGCATCTGCTTTAATACCCATCACATCAGTCTTCTTTAACCACATATAATATTTCACGATGTCTACCGTTGACGAGAAGACCGTTGAGATCACCTTCGAGCAGCTTGCTGATCTCGAGCTCGAGTTTGAGGAGACTGAGAACGAGATTCGTAAGTTACCTACCATACCTTGATTTCTCTCTCTCCCTATATTGCTTTCATCAGTACATCATTATACAATACTAATTCCTCTTCTCTTCAATAGTGCGCAAGCAAGTCGCTCTTCAGAGCCACCTTTTCGAGAAGCGCCATGAGCTGATTTCCAAGATTCCCAACTTCTGGCCTCTGGTCCTCGAGCAGGCTCCTCCTGATATCGATGAGTACATCCAGCCCACTGATGCCGCTGCCCTCATGTCATCTCTGGAGTCTATCAAGGTCAACCACTTCGAGATTGAGGGTGGCGACTCTGGCATGGGTGAGCCTCGCTCTATCAAGTTCACCTTTGCTTTCCGCGAAAACGAGTACTTCAGTGACAAGATCATTGAGAAGAAGTTCTACTTCCGCTGCGGCAAGGGTGACTGGAACGGCTTCATCTCCGAGCCTGTCACTATCAACTGGAAGGAGGGCAAGGACCTGACTGAGGGTCTGCTCGACCTGGCCAAGAAGATCTACGATGATGATGTCGCCCGCGCTGCCAGCGGCGCCGCCAAGCCCGAGTCCGCCACCGAGAACGAGGCTGCCTTGATGAAGAAGCTGGAGAGCAACGCCGCTGGCGGTGTCAGCTTCTTCGCCTGGTTCGGTTACCGCGGTCGCTTCATCTCCGATGCTGAGCACAAGGAAGAAAAGGCCCGTCTGGCCGCTCGCCGTGCCGGCAAGAAGGAGGAGAAGCCTGCCGAGACTGAAGAAGAGGAGGAGGATGATGATGATGACCACGAGTTCGATATCTTCCCCGGTGGTGGTGACCTGGCCATCTGCCTAGCCGATGACCTATACCCCAACGCCATCAAATACTTCACCAACGCTCAGGACATTGAAAACATGAGCGACCTTGACTTCGAGACCGAGGATGAGGATGAGGAGATGGCTGAGTAGACGGTTCACCATCCTACTCTACCAAACCCTTCATTGAGTCGAGCTATATAGGCTTCGTCCCACTGAAGAGGAAGGTAGACAACAAGAAGACAAAAAAATGACCACCAAAAATGACGAGGAGCCCCAAATAGAATATTAACTGGCTCTCGATCAACCAAAAAATAAGGGCGTGGAAATCTGCGAGAAGGCAATAAAAGGATAGGCTGGATATTTTTTCACATGTTTTGACGGGAATTGATACCATATTTGGAAACGAGTCGCTTGGCTCTAGAGTTCACACGTTTTGATATACACGGATGGTGATGGATAATGAATAGATCTACCTGGCTCGTGCACACAACATTTATTCTAACTTTTTTTCCCAAGACATGAAATCGTGAAAACTCGTAAAGTAAAGCCTACATGCTATGTTTGCTGTTGTCTATAATAATACGATTAAAGGCCCTGCAAACATCGATATTTTGAATGACATCCCATAAAGGATTTTTTTCTTTGCCTCAACTCTGACCGCTAACCTTGAACTTTGCATTCGCTTAATTTTTTGTTTTCGACAACTTTTTTGCCTTTCTTCGCTTGTTCTTTATGAACGGAATCCAACAGGTTGAAAAAAAGCCGAAAATCATGCAGTGATTTTTCATCTCGGTAAACCTTTATGAGGATTCTATGGGCTATGTAACTCTACGACTACAACTGTATGCACGAGATACCGCCTTCTAAAAAAAGACTAGAAACAAGCTTTGAAAGGGAAACTATAGCCCAAGGTACGTAACCAACATGAACCTAGCAATGTATTAAAACATAGCAATGAAATTGTACTAATTAGTAGAAGGGTCTATAATATTAGGGTTGGATATATGCTAATATGTAGTAGTATAGCATTTAAACTATCATGAGTGTTTTATCTGCCTCTTATAGTTGTATAAAATATATTAGTAAAGCCAATCTTCTAGTATTGAGAAGCTTGTGTTCGCTCGATCGAAGCATCGAAGTTAGCCTTTCAAAATCGATCAATAGCTGTATTCCATATGTTTCGGCATTTGACATGTGTAGCTACCACCTAGCGTAGCCCATCAACAATAGCATGACCTCGGAAGCTTAGCTCTATATTCACGTTCATTCTTGCATATACATATATATACATATCCTTTGTTTATATAGACTAGAGATATTCTTAATTTTAATTGAAAATTTAAGCTTACAAACTTCAGACTTATGTAAATATATTCGGGAGGATCATACATTGGTTTTTCTTCTATGATGACTATATGGACTATGTAACTCTACGATTGCAATTATATGTACGAGATACCGCCTTCTGAAACAAGGTTAGAAACGAGCTTGGAGACGTATCCAACACGATTTTAATTGTTAAAACAATGGTCATGAAATTGTACTGATATATTAGTATGAGGATCTATATTATTAGGGTCAGATATATACTAATATTTAGCACAATGCATAACTAAACTATCATAACATTATGGTTTAGTAGGGTTTTGGGGCGCTATTGTACGCATGTTTGCGTTATATTATAGCCTGGTAGATTTTTTCGATTTTTTCTGGATGCGGTCAAAAAAATATGCATGTAGAAAAATCATTTGCTTGTGAAGAGTATGTGTGTGAAAATATCAGTGTATGAAGAAAACCACGCCAGTATAAAACGCAATGCAAATTGTACGCTCCACACGCTCATGCCTACGCATGACCCACGATCAATTTTATTCAATGATTTGTATCATGGCAGTTTCATAATTAATTATATTCATAACTTCATATCTATTTAGTCCCTGACTTCCAACTACCACGAAGAAAAAAATATTTGTCACCTTTAATAGGGCGAAAAGGATTAAACTAGGAGCATGATAGAGGGGAAGACCAGTATTTATGCTTCTGCGAAGTACTGGTCAGTCAGGTATCTAGAAGAGTCTACCACAAAAACCCAACCACGGTAGAGCCGGAAACCTAGGCAGAACTAAAAGACCCAGGCAGCATAGAATAGAGAGGAAACATCACTCAATAGAAGGAATCGGGCGAACAACCATCTTTGTGGAACCTTGTGAAACATTGTGAAGGGTTCTGGCATAATCCCCTGGTCTGAGCACACGATTGTCATCTCCCCTCATAAAATTGATATCTGTACTACCAATCATAATCGAATAATTTTCAATCCCATCCATAAAGATTATATCACAGCATACCCTATCTTATGAGTTAAGAACCTTAAAGCAAAGCTAACTAAAAGTGAATGGAGAAGGAAAAAAGGAATCAAAAGTCGATCGTGAAACTCAAGTAAAATCCAAATTTCCACTTTGCCTAGGGGAAAACCCTTCACTACATGTAGTCGCTTGGTTTTCCCCACTTAAAACTACTTAGGCTTAAACTGAACTTAAACTTAACTTACTTAAAACTTTACGCCACAGCCACGAGCAACTACGCAAGTAAGAAGACATAGGAGAAAGTTTCTCCCTAGGCAATAGGCACAGGACAACATACTTACCAGTGTTTTAATATTGATATCCATAAGACTTACTTCCACAGTTTATATCTGCAACTACCTTGCATGCGGTGTTGTACTTCTTTGTAAAACGTGAAGTGTTGATTCTCAACTGTGTGATGGGAAATTGCTCTATTTCTACATATACTTATTGTCGTTTCTATTGTTTGTTTGTTTGTTTGTTTGTTTACCACATTGCTTTTGCTTTTTTATGTTCTGAAGTCAATATGCCGTCTTCTTTTTCCTGCCGTCCACTCTCACCATTCTTCTTCCATTATTTCAATGTTATAGCTGTCTTTATTGCCGTGAACTATCGCTCCAGGTCATCCATCATGTCAGCCCACGAAGACTACCATGCTTTCGGCATCGAGATCGAACTCTTCTTGTGCTCCAAACATCATCTTAATGTACAAGAAAAACCATCAACATGCCCCAGGATAATCTTCGCGTGACGCTCTATAAAAGGCTATGTAAACCGCTAAACAAGCATGATGTTGCAGCTGTCCTTTATCAAAATGTATCAGTATATGACAATAGAATATCATTGGTGATGACATATTGAACTCTGGCGAAGGCAATGGATACTGTAAATTTCTAGTATATTTCCACCTTGCAATTATGACCTAATAAATAATCGATAGTTGCCGTTGAGTTGGCATCACCACTCTTCACTACAAAGATCAATTGGAGGGCCCAACTTCATTTCTTATACAGAGTGGTTGGCCATGAGTTTGAAATTAAGATCACAGACTCTCGTGGCATACATGTTCACATTTCGCCACGATTCTGTGAGTAACAGATATACAAACACCTATCACGAATGGGCTTTTAACAATCAGAAACATATAGATGGACTTAAATACCCTACTCTATACAAGGAAGAGCCACGGCTATGTCTGCGATCTGAATGGACTGGTCCTGAGATAGGTGCTATTCTGAAAGTTATTTGTTTTTATAACA
This sequence comes from Davidsoniella neocaledoniae, assembly GCA_009806295.1. Taxonomy (NCBI): domain Eukaryota; kingdom Fungi; phylum Ascomycota; class Sordariomycetes; order Microascales; family Ceratocystidaceae; genus Davidsoniella; species Davidsoniella neocaledoniae. Next base: position 13,339 of record RHDR01000262.1, read on the forward strand.
ATGCCATCTTGGCCATACCACCAGCCCACAGGAGAGAAAGCATTTAGGCCAAATCAAACTTCAAGTATGGCGCTCCCGACAAGACCAGAAGCTATTATCAAGATGCTATCAAGTCTGATGATTATACATATATTTTTGGGTTCATTGATGAACTCCCGACACCCTGATGGCTTTGTTAATCTCTATAGTAGCCCAAGGTGGTATTCTTTCAATTTTAGTAACCTGCAAGTTGGTGGTTGTGGGTCAATTGAATTTCGGTGTCCGCCGTCTTCAGTAGATGCTGAAAAAGCAATCTCTCGGTATCTTTGGACAATATAACTTGTTGTTTTAGCATTAAAAACTGATTGAAAACTTCGAGACTGGATCATAGTAAGTGATAGGGGGTTGGTAAACAGCACGTGTAATGCTCTTCTACAGGCTTTTGCTTCTCTACCGATACAAACTAGGGCTAGTGGTTTTGATACTTCAATAATACGAGCGGACAGGAGTTCGTGAGCATAGATTTCTTCCTTGGCCAAATTTCGAAGTTTTTTGCTGAATATTTATTATCTATATAACTATAAAAGTGAGTATTCTACTGACTATACAAACATGTAGTATAATGTAGAAAGATATATTTTTAACTGTTCATACTGTAATGCTCCTCATTGTATCACTATCTGAGACTTCAGAGGATAGAGTGATGCTATAGCTAGGTGGGGACTGAAAACCCAAACAGAATAGAACACAGAGCAAACATCACCCGCCCAATGACGCGGGACGGGGCAAACAACCATCGTTGTGGAACCTTGTGACACATTGTGACGAGTTCTGGCATACTCCATGGCTTAAGCACAAGATTGTCATTTCATGACAATCATAACCAGGCATAACAGAAGAGAGAAGAATAGAACAGACAGAATAGATCAAAACAAAGGTTCTGACACAAACTATGACATCAATGCAAGCTGCCACTTCATAGCACTAGCACAAGCTATCATTCCATGACACTTGGACTTTGCACTTGGCTTTTTCATTTTTGTTTATTTCTTATGAGGCAGGATATCTGCACAGGAGCCATCCGGATAATCATTTCCTATTTTGGACACGGTGATTTTTCTGCCACTTTTCTGCCTTTTTTTAAGTACATAGTTACGTGAAATAGTGTAAAGTTCTCCCAAAATTTACACCACGATAACAAAAAGGAATTGATATGAATATATTAGAAAATGTATTGTAAATACAATGGGGACTATCAAAGCCAAAAACAGAACTAGCAGTTGGTTTGTTAACAAAGTATTAAAAATGCTCATCTTTGCCAGCTCTTCGCTTTCGTCCATTTTAGTCAGTGGTTCACCATACTCCCAATCACTCAACTCCCGTTGAATTGATGCTATAGTATGATTGGAGCTATTACTCAAGCTCGGCTGAATGGTGACATTTTGTGTGCCATTTATACAGTTTTATATTAAGAGTCATAAAAAAACAAAAGGTTGAAGCTAAAATCTAAGCGTCGTGTGATTCATGAAAGCGGTGACTAACTTATCGTAAACATACATATACAAAGATCTATGTTGATTCTTATTTACTTATCAATCGCTTTACGGCTTTATATCATTAGACATAAGTCTAACTACTCTATATGTAAGTAGTTTCCCTCTACAACCTAACCTGGACAACATCATCCATTTGTTGTTATTTGGAAGTCTTAAAATTAAATCCTATCACAATTTCTCAACTTCTATGTCGGCGAAATAAACACCCTCAACATTACCATATCTCTTGCATCAATTCATTATTTTCCTATTCATCCTACTGCAAAAATCGGTTATGCTGGAGAAGAGGTTTGTTTACGTTTTCCTTTTTAACTTCAATTGAGGAAACCCTTGACTAAGCAGCCATATATTTATAGACATACTAATATGGCTTTCACTGAAAAAGAACTCGATATCATTGAGAAGAACCCTATCGATAATATTCTTGCTACGTATAGAGCTCAACTACTAGACTTTTTTGACACCAATGCGACTCAACAAAAAGCCAATGTTTTCGGTCTTCTGGGATTTTTGGCATTCTTGGCTGAATCACCCGCAGCATAAATGCTTGATACAAGAGAAGGTATATCATCCATATCTGCAAAACTAGTTAAGGGTGCTATAAAAATCGACAAATTCAACCCCCTCATTCATCATATCATCAACAAAGCTTCTGGAATTGAAGTTTGGGCTACAGTTTTTGACATTCTTCGTAACTCTAGTCCACCAACATCCTCAACAGCTTGCAAGAAAAGACCATCAACACCCCCACCGCCTACTCGCCCCCATCCATCCCATCCATCCCTTCAAACGCCCATCAAGGCTAGCTCTAGTCGACTTTGTGATAGTGAAACAGATCAACTTATTGAGAGGGAGCTCTTCCTTGAGATCAAGGACTGTACGTTTCGTGGTGTCGGTGGCTTCCTTGACAAATTCTTCAACCCTAAAACTTGGACAAAGGAACAGAACAAGATGTTGAACAATGTGATGGCAGCATATGATGGTAACAGATGGTCATCATTTCCTTCGATTGCCAAGGAGAACGACCTCTGGAAGTGGCTATGCTCACTACAAAATAATTCTTTCTCCCTTGCGCCAAACAAGTTATATACTACAACAACAGTCAGCCAATTTAAAGGACGAAAAGGTCAAATTGATATCTTCTTCCAGAAACGTACGATCACAGGCAACACTTTTCGCTATAGGAACGTTCTTGTTGTTGGGGAGCACAAGTAATCTTATGACAAAAGCAGATTCAAGGCGGATTTTCTTCAGTTGACACGCCATGTTCAAAGTATCTTTGGTGACCCTACACGCAGGTTTGTTCATGGCTTCTTGCTCTGTGGATCAAGAATGGAGCTCTGGGTATTTGATCGATCAGGTCCGTATAGCTCAGGTCCATTTGATATCCATAAAAAGCCAGAGCAATTTGCACGGGCTCTCATTGGATATGCCACAATGGATGATGACGCCATGGGCCTAGACACATTTATCAAATCTGGGGATGGGTATCACTATATCGAGCTACAGGACTCAAGTATAAGACTCAATGAGCAGATTGCAAGACGGACTACAGTTGTCTGTCGAGCAACCACATGCTTTACCACAAGCAATCGACATGTTGCCAAGTTTTCATGGGTACCGGAAAAGCGTACTCCCGAAGCAGAACACCTGAAGCTAGCGCAAGAACGGGGTGTTGAGGGTGTGAACATGATGATAGCCCATTGTCGAATCACATCCACCCAAGAGCTACGAGAACACCTGGAATTTCCGCCACAGCACCAGTTTCACAATCAAGACAGACAACCTATATTTCCAAATTCAAAATCACTGGCCTCATCATTACCCTCCAGCCAAAAACGAAAGCAGACATCTGATCATCTATCTACCGATACACCCTTGTCAAAGAAGAAATTTCAGAACAATTCTGGTCGGTCATCAAGTAACACAAATCAGTCTGCTACTGAGGTCTCTTAGAACAATAAGATCTACTATTGCATTGTTGTTTCCCCTGCTAGTCGCCCCCTCAGCAGCTTCCGGACAGTAAGGGAGCTACTCGAAGCAATGCGAGATGCTATAATAGCTCATAGGTCTCTCTACGTCACAGGACAAATTCTCCATAGGGATGTTTCATCAAACAACATCATCATCACAAACCCTAAAACTGCAGATGGCTTCAATAGTATGCTTATTGATCTCGATCTAGCCAAGATACAGGATAGTAGTCCAAGTGAAGCAAAGCATAGGACAGGTACAATGCAATTCATGGCAATTGAGGTCCTGCGTAGAGTCGACCATACCTATCGCCATGATCTAGAGTCGTTCCTTTATGTTCTAATTTGGATGTGTGCACGCCAATCATGGTACAATGGGTTTGGTGACACAGAACAGAAGAAAGAGACGAATAGTCTTCACATGTGGGAGTTGGAAGCCTGGGTGACATTGCTCAGGCCAAGGTGGGAGGTATGAGTGGAGGTGGACTCAGTGGTATAATGGATGAGCTCCCAGAGCCATTAAATGTTGTGAAGCGTCTATGCTTAACAATCAGATCAATCTTGTTTGGAGATACAGCATATCAAGTACTTGGAACACCAGAAGGCAATCCCAACCAGCTCTATATTCTCATTCTAGAGGCCTACAGCAGTATTATTAGAACCTTAGAGTAACATAAAACTTAATTCAGTTGTGAGATTTCGGCAAACTGTTTATTTATCATATATTGATTTATAATTTAGGGTTTTTAGGATTTGAGTCCTATCCCAAGCTTTTGATGGCTTTACAAGATGATGACACTCGATCAAATTCAGATTAGACTAGAGTATGCCATCATTTACCATGAGTCTTCTGTGTCTGGATGTGCTAAATGTGATATATTACTAGCTAGTAGATATTCTAATATGTATAGGGAAGGGGGGTATGAAGTTGTCAGATACACACTCTGTGGTGCTGAGTCAGAACGGAAAGATCACTGATTTGCTCTGCATAGCTTCAAAGCAGAAAAATAACAACATAGTGGAATAGAGTTCCAAGGTCTGTATAAGATCTCATGGTAAGGAAATTATAATTGACTTTACTGCGATGTATGAGAAATATGAAAATCACTTGCATATCGTGGATATTAAAAACGAGTGGCCAGTCGATGTGCTCTTAAGTATGTCGCCGTGAGTTATGCATGGGAAACTCCGACAGGCGGTATGGAGAGTCTGCAGTTAACAATAGAGTCACTTCTAGAGTTCCAGAACAATGGATTCTACAAGGCCAATACTAGAGTTCCCAGTTCGTTATCTGACTTTATGGCACTTTGGGTAGAACCTTGATTTGATCGAGGGGAATTTGATCGTGTAAACGGCGCAAATACATGCGTAGAGATCAAAACACGCATAGGTCTATGCGTAGGGTCCCGTTTTTTTGCGTATAATAAAACCATATAGCCATGCTGAGTTCATAGCAGATTCTTGACTACTTCAATTATCGATGTCTTCTTCTTCTTGTTTTTCCGTTCTGCCATTGTAGAACATTTTGGACATGGGAAAAGAAACTGAGGCCATTAAAGAACCGGTGAGCACTGTGCAAAGAAAAGACAAGATCAACTAAGAAGTAGAGCTATGTTCTTGAAGATGTATATGTATTCGGGTGAATGCTGACCTACTCCATACTATTATTTAGAATTTGCATGGCAAACTGTACATAAGTTGAAAATAAACTGGGTGCTTTGCCTCAGTGAAAGTACAGATGACTTTGAGATCTGATAAGATCTACAAGAGACGTTTCTAAGTCGAGGTACAAAAACATGCAGCTACTCACAAATGATGAAGTGATGTCACACAAACAAAATATTCACGTCGATAAGATCTTCAAATAAAACCTTCAAAGCCACAGCATCAAAATCATTGCTTCGGCTCCGTTTAGCTAACCACTATATATTGACGTTTGGGCAGAAAGGACGATGTTTTACATACAGACTCATACGGTTACTGCCGGTTTTTTTTCTTGGTATTCGCACTGGTAGAGCTAACATGTTTGGTAGAATAAGGTTGGTCTTAAAAAGCCAGCCATTTTTGACTCCAAAAAGTGACAAAAATCCCACTCAATTGAATGTCTCAGGCAATGCTTAGAAATCCAACCTTCTTAGAAATCCCAATATATACGGAAAATAATGGTCATTTACCAATCGTTGGTGAGGTGCTGCATGTCTACTGGACGGTTTATATCAATTGGAGAAAACTACTCCGAATTAGTAACATGTTTACCTACAAATAGAATCGTTTTGATATAGTCGAGTCATGAGCCGAAATCTGTCTCATCGAGCCATGTAACCTTTTGAGTACGTCAATCATGATGATAAATCACACCTAACCGTCACCTCTATGTTATTTCATAAAGACGGTTGATCGTCAGTATTCGCACTTCAACTCCTACTATCAACTCCTACTATGATTAAATCTCTAACTTTGAAACAACTTGGGGTTTACAAAAGAACTATACCTAATATCAAATCCCGCCACCCGATCACCGCAATGGCTACTGCTTCCAAGATTCATATCAACAAAGATCAAACAGGACTTCTTTCTGTCCCGCAGACTGAAGCGACAGCGCGCCGTATATCAGACTTATTACAAAAGGACCACGATGCAAGTCAATCTTACAATGCATAGCTCATAAGTCGCCTCATAAGCACATATATTAACCACCAAGACCTGAGAACAGAGCTATCACGTCTTTTTTAATAGCAGGCAATTTCACAACCATGTAATATATGTTCATGTCCTATCATATCAGCATGTACCTTGAGCTTTCACTAATATCAATGCATAGTTATCCCACCAAGTGCTCGCCCATTTCGGAACAGGAACCTCGTACGAGGTGATCGAAAGCGAATATGCTGCAAACACGTCATACCAAAAACAAATCGACGTCTATGATGAAGCTGTCGTTTCCAAGCTTTATGACTGGGAATCAGCCAAGGCTTTCACGGGCCAAGGAAAACACTATGCGGACTTCCTCGAGTACTACCAGCGCCGAATCACGGAGCTGGGATGGAAAGAACAACTTCTCCAAGATCTCTTTGGGGAGGACGAACGCAGCCAACAAATGCTCTTGTTAATGTTCGAAGGTACATTGCGAAACAGCATACATATATCGATATATATCTAAAGTATGCAGAGACTAACAATCGCATCCAGGTTTATATCACCCCCTCATCCAGTTGATGTACGGCTTGGAATGGGAACAGCCAGCGCTTATCGCCATGGCACTTGCCCAAGCAGCAGTCCATCGACCCAGAGAGTCGGAGTTTTTTCAGAGCAGCCGAGTCTATCATCACGAGTAGTACCCCGACAACGCTTTCTACAGAAGATGCATATAGAGCAGCTGGTCGCCATTTTTCCTCAGTCTTTGAGAGCGATATGCGTGTAGATAGTTCTATAGCTCCAGATTCTCATTTTAACTTTGTGTCTAAGTTGCACAAAGACTTTCGTCCTGACTTTGATGCTGTTGCTCGTCTTGTTCCGGATATCACCACAGAAAACTTGGACGAGAGAACAGCAGAAATGTTCTATATGATAGTTTTGCATGCTGTGGCGCCTGCGGCCAAGATCTTCACTGATTTTGGTAAACAGCCACGAATCGATTTCCGTACAATGTAAGATCCCTCCATCTGTCTTAATTAACCTATGAGTCAAGTCTATACCTTTCTGATCCACGTACTAACTCTTATACAAGGCATCATGTAAACTCATCACCGATATTTCTCACTATCAACAAGTTCGACTGGGTGCCTGTTGCCCGAAAAATTCAAATTTTGCGCCTCAAAATCATCGCTGATCTTTGGGGATACGGCACGAATCTGATTGCGCCTATTTTGTACAACGCTATGCTAAACTATCAGTCACGGGATAAAAAAGTGCTGACACCACAAGGTATATCTGATTTTTTATTTTTTTATTTTTGATCTACTAGTATCTAGTTTTACCGAGTTTGACTTTCGTCATCTAACAACTTCTTATAGATCTCTTCGATAGTGTTGCAAATATCGTCGATGATGGCCATAGCGTAAAGTTGGCGCGTTCAGTAGTTATTTGCCATAACGCAACTAAGCCTTTTACGTCTAGGCCTTGGATGAAGCTTAACGATGAAGATTTTGCAAAGGTCTACTCCTTGGTCCTAGATTCGGCCTCTTCTGCAACAAAACCAGACGACGAACGATGGATTGTCGGAGGAGGTCATCTAAAGAGCTACGAAGTGAGTATTCCTAAAAGGCCATCTGTAGGGTTATTAAACCAAAATAACCCTGTAATTAACTACTTATAGAATATTCCATCCGCCGAATGGGCTATCCTGGACCACCAGAGAGCATGGGAATCCTGGTGGAAGGGATCTGAAGTTCAGGAGAAACAGCAGACTTCTGATATGGAGCCTGTCAAAGCAAAGGAGAGAGCCGACCAGATACGGGCTTCCCATGGAGAGTGGCCTCACAACCCAACATATGACTGGTATCTGTAAGCAAATGGCCTAGAATGGAAGTGTGGTGTTTTTGAATGATGTTTTGTTCCATTTTGATATTCCGATGTAAAGCTACCCACAAGTACTACTAGATAAAACAGAGATTTATGCGATGCAAAAAAAATCAATAGATAATTAAGAAAAAGAAAAAAAAAACACCAGAAAGAGCGCAGTTTTACTCCACGCCCTGCCATTCACCGTCAGACGCGTCACTACCGTCTTCCATTTCAAAGTCTTCGCCTGCCTCTATCACCTTCTTTGCCACTGGTGCGGCCTGCAACTTGGGCGGCTCATTACGTGCCTTGGACTGCTGTATAAGGTAGTCTACCATGTAGAGATTATCGTCGGACAGCCTCCGGATCTCATCACGCATGCGAGAGATGGCACGACTGACTACACGTAGCTCGACGTCCGCCTTGGCACGGTTGGCGAGTAGCCATGGGCCGTGTTTGTCGACGACAGCGCGGATCCAAAGAAGACAGAACTCGATATGAGGAGAGTCTTCGGTTTGCGAGGCTACAAAGCGTAGAAGACGCTGGAGATAGACTGTAGGTATACCCTCAACTACTAGCGGGATATTGTGGTGAGGCACGGCTTGGAATACACGCTTGATTAGAGCGTCGTCATTGAGGCGGAAAGCCATGACTAGTGCCTTGAGATAGTCACGGTCGTTTTCAAGTACGGCCAGAGTCGATGCTGGAGTGATCTCAATGCTAAGGTCGAAGGGATCGAAAGACAATGTTGAATCAACACTGTAAATCAACAAACCCTCGGTAGAGGAGGCACAGAAGGAAGCGCCATCGGGTGAGAAACCGATACTGGTAACGCGTACGTCAGGGTGGATCTTGCGGGCTGAAGGGTCACCGCGCTTGGAACCAGGCAGAGCATTGTGTGAGGCATTACGAGCCTCGTTATCTGATTCATGGCCCTGATCATCAATAAGGCCAATTGCGCCAGCTTCGGTAAGCTTCTTGCTGTTCAGGAACTCCTGCGTACCTTGTAGCGATAGGTTGACACTGACAGTGTACTTCTTCAACAGGACCATGGTGGCTACAGAGTACAGGCAGATGTACTTGCTGTCGCCGCCAGCTAGTAAACAGGAACCATCAGTGCTGTACTTGATGGTGCCAAAGCTCTTGGCGTTGCTGCTATTAGCAGCCGTGCGACGGTCTGTATCTTTCCGGCCACCAGAGATATCACGGCGGCCATCCAGTCCGGCAATCTGTAGACCGTCGTGAATAGACCAGAATGAGAGCTGACCATCTAAGGTCGATACAGCGATTTGTTGAGAGTCGGGGCGCACAGCAACCGATATGACATCGGCTTGCAACTGAAGGGGTTCGCTAGTCTGAGAGCGGCCAAATATAGACCATATGCGGGCAGTACGATCCCAGCTACCTGACACTAGATGGCTGCCATCAGGAGTAAAGGCAAGAGCAGAGACAGGGCCTTCATGGCCACTTATACGATCAAGAAGCTGGCCAGTCTGGACACTCCAGATATGCACATCAAAGGAGTCAAGTGAGCCGGCAGCAACAACTTCACCACTAGGATCGACGGCCATACTAGAGAAGGACAAACGAGTTGGTGCTGTAAAGGTGCGGAAGTTACGGTAACGGATTAGATCCCACGCGCGAATAGAGCCGTCCAGTGACGAAGTGAAAAGGACGTTGCCTTTCTTAGCAAATTCACATGCCGTAACACCGCTGGTGTGCTCCGTGAACGTGACAATACAGAAGCCAGACTCGACATCCCACACCTTGATCTTGCCATCGTCAGCAGTTGTGACAACCTTCTTGCCGTCGGGGGAGTATGTCAAGGCGTTGATAGAGTCGAAGTGGCCCTGCTGCTTAAGGATGTATGATTCTGACTGCCACTCCCATACAAGGAGTTGGCCGAGTTTGGAAGCACCAAAGGCCAGCCATTCGCCACTTTGGTTAATGGTAACAAAGTCGATATCGTTTTGTGAGATACTGAGTGTGTGGATTGGGTTGAAGTCGGGCATCTCGTATAGGCGGAAGACACCGTCAGAGAAACCGGCAACAAGCAAGTTGCTCTTAGGGTGGAAGCTGGCACACTTAACATGCGAACTGCCCTGCATGAAGTAGTGGTTGTTGACCACACGCCACCGGAAGTCTTCCGGCACAGCCTCTTCTTCGGTGACGTCTCGAGGAGCAACGTACTTCCACTCGAAAACTGCACCGTCCTTGCTCACAGTAAATATGGTTTCTTGATCATCGCTGAACCACGCTCCAATGACAGCTTGCTTGTGACCGGAGAGGACGGTGGGGATGAACCCTTCCTCGACGTTCAAGCTCCATATCCGCGCAGTCAGGTCCTTGGAGGCACTGAGGAAGAAGCGTGAGTCGCTCGACCACTCGATATGGCGCACGTCGTCAAAGTGCTGGTTGTGAGAGTGGTGCCGCACAAATGGCGCAAACTCGACCTGGCCATCAACATTAGCGTCGGGCGTAGACGGGACGTGCCATACTTCGATGCGGCGACGCAGGCCAACGGCGAAATATCGGCCACAGGGCGAGAAGGCCAAGGCGGTCGCGGGAGAGCGTAAGGAGAACTGGTAGATGGGAATGCGGCGCGGCACGTTAGTCAGGATGGCGACGCCATCGTCATCGATGGAGAGGAGAAGGTTGCCGCGGGGCGAGAGACTGAGACGGGCGATGTTTTTGCGGTGGGCGAACGGGAGAGTGTAGGACTTGTTACTACAGGTAGCGAGATAATTGGTTAGTATGTATGTCGTAGACTCCCTAGAACCCATATGAGAGCTGTGACCTGCAAAGGGACTTACTCAACAAGGTTGAAGACTGTTACTCTGTTGCCGACGGGCGAGATCAAGTGAGTGCCCTCTGGGTCGAACAACAGGTTGCCCTGACAGTAAACCTGGCCGAGGAGATTTGTGAACTGAAGATTGATTTTGTTAGTTTATGCATAGGAGATTTCTAAGGGAGTCGATGCCCTCTGCTCACCTTGAAATCAGTCTTCATGGTTGCAACTTGACGGCCTGCGCGATAAGAAGCGAATTGTTGATGTAGCGCCAGGCCTATGATACTGCAAGTAGTCGTTGAACCAAAAGTTCTCAAATTTCCTTATCGATAAGAATAAAATCTGGAATAAGACCGTCTATCAAGCCAAGTTTTGACACCCCGGCACTTGCTTCGACATGGCCAATGGCAGCTCTTGTAAAGCCCCGCTTAACACGTGAACTTGTAGACCCTAACCCGATGAAAGACAGATCAAATCAATGGGCCAACTTGAGCACGCTAGCGCTAATCTGGGCTAGTCGCTTCTTGGGCTAAATAGTTAGCCCCTGGAAGCTCTGTCTTTTTCGTCCCTTTGGGGGCTCCAGAGCTCCCCGACAAGGCTTTATGCTGTATGAATGGCTTGGCTCAGGGACCACTGCCAACCCCCATACTAGCTTGTCTTAGCTAGAGCTAGTTAGCATCACTCTGGTAGGAGTCGTTATTAGTGTCAGGGGCCACAGCCAGATAACTAGATGAAGCAGACAGTAATTCATTTCCTTGAGATTCAAAGTCGTGAGCGCTATCAGTAGAACAGGCCGGCGCACAGCGGCAAGCAACCAGCGGCACACTGCATCGGGGGGGGGGGGCAGCCTGGAGCCTGTAGCATATTGTATCTACAACAGAGGTTATGTTGCGTATGTATGTATCCCCACATGTGTAAATAGACTTTGTAAACACAGAAGTTAGTCTGGAAATGGCTGGCTAGGCTAAGGATGGCTGCTCGCTGCTTTGAAGGCTACGCCAAAAGGCTGGCTGGGTGGTCTTGGGTGGTCTTTCCCTGCGTTTCCCCTGAACTGTCGAGCCTTCCAAAATTCATTCAATCCAATCCAATCGGCGCCAGACTGCAAAGAGCCCACTTCGTAACTTCCCAATTCACCCCCCCAATTCTACCAAATTCCCAGATTCCCACTACTAGCAAACACCCAGACGAAGCCCCTTCCTTCCTTCTCTGTTTCTCCTTCCTTCCTTTTCGATTGCTTGTATTTGCCAGCGCTGCCCACTACACCTAATCGCCCAATTCTGACTTGCTTCCTATTCCTGCCTCCTGCTACCTACAACTCTGAACTTTGACAACAAAACATCTCCCGCTCGCATTTTACGGCAAACATCATCGCGACCGCGTTAGTTCGTTGGTTGTTTCTCTCTTGTCAAAGCTTATTCTTTGCTTCGTCTCTTAATTCTGCTTGATTGCTAGCACTGTTTTGCTTTCATTCTTTCCTTCTCTCTCCTTGACCGTTGTTGCTTTGGCATCGCTTCCCACCGCCGCTGCTACTAGTACTATATTGTCTCCATCGTCGTTGTAGCTATCGTCGCTCTATCATCATCTCTCACCTCACATCAACAATGGCTCCCTCTACTGCAGACAGCGCCTCGGCCATTGGCATTGCCAATTTGCCTAACCAGCGTCACAAGATCGTTGCCAAGCGTGGTGCTTCGTTTACTATCATGGTTCGTTTTTTCTTTCGCTGATTTCTGCATTCCATCCCCCCTCTTGTTAGAGCTCTACTTGCCACACATTCCCCTATATCTCTGTATACGAGGTTGACAGCTAACACTCAATTTTTCTTTCTTTCCCCGTTATAGGTTGCTGGTGAGTCTGGCCTGGGCAAGACTACTTTCATCAACACTCTGTTCTCCACCACCATTAAAAGCTATGCCGATCACAAGCGCCGACACCAGAAGCAGGTCGACAAGACCGTCGAGATCGAGATCACCAAGGCCGAGCTGGAGGAGAAATTCTTCAAGGGTAAGCTTTAATTTTCACCAATACCGCTATTGCCTCCCCAAAACTACCAACGATGCCCCAAACAAAACAATAGCCCCTAGCAGCTATCATACATGACAATAGCCGTGTGATTGTTTCGTTTTATCTATCAGAATAGAATGTTGACCTGTTTGAATTACTTTTATAGTCCGTCTGACCGTTATCGACACCCCCGGCTTTGGCGACTATGTCAACAACCGCGATTCGTGGATGCCCATTATTGAGTTCCTCGATGACCAGCACGAGTCTTACATGCTCCAGGAGCAGCAGCCGCGTCGCCAGGAGAAGATCGATCTCCGTGTGCACGCCTGTCTGTACTTCATCCGTCCCACTGGCCACACCCTGAAGCCCCTTGATATCGAGGTCATGAAGCGCCTGTGTTCGCGTGTCAACCTGATTCCTGTTATCGCCAAGGCTGATACTCTGAGCCCTGCCGATCTGGCCAAGTTCAAGCAGCGCGTAAGTCTGATTTTCCACTTAAACTGGTCTACAGACAATTCTAATTGCATTTAACTAACGTATCAATTCTCATAGATCCGCGCTGTTATCGAGGCCCAGAACATCAAGATCTACCAGCCCCCCGTCGAGGAGGACGATGATGCCGCCGCTCAACACGCCCGGTCTCTGATGGCTGCCATGCCTTTTGCTGTTATTGGCTCCGAGAAGGATGTCAAGACCAGCGATGGCCGCATCACCAAGGGTCGCCAGTACTCATGGGGTGTTGCTGAGGTTGAGAACGAGGACCACTGCGACTTCAAGAAGCTGCGCTCAATTCTGATCAGAACTCACATGCTGGATCTCATTCACACCACCGAGGAGCTGCACTACGAGGCGTACCGTGCTCAGCAGATGGAAACCCGCAAGTTTGGCGAGGCCCGGCCCAGGAAGCTGGACAACCCCAAGTTCAAGGAGGAGGAAGAGACTCTGCGCAAGCGTTTCACCGAGCAGGTCAAGATTGAGGAGCAGCGCTTCCGCAATGGGAGCAGAAACTCATTGCCGAGCGTGACCGCCTCAACAAGGATCTGGAGCAAACCCACGCCCAGATCAAGACTCTTGAGTCGGAACTGGAGCAGATGCAGGGTGCTGCTGTCCGGAGCCACGGCCGCCGCTAAAAAAGTAAAGCTTGAAATGAGATGGTTAGTCCATCCTTCTTTTCTTTTGGATTCTCAGCATGTGCGTGCTCATGTGTTTACCCCAAAGCAAGACTTTATCGAACATTTATTCCCCATCTCTCCTTGTCTCTTGATTCTTGCTCGTTCTCATCTTCTGTGACCGACTCAAGCTCAAACACATAAGGCCTGATTTTTTCTTCTAATTTTTTTCAGGCTCCTCCCTCCCCCAATTTATTCTCTTTACTTTTTATATTACATTATCCCCCTTTCGGTTTATTTTTTTTCTACTTATTCCTGTTACCCTCACGGATTCAATGTTTTCTGTTCTTATTCTGGTCGTTATGGAGGGATTAATGGAGTTTGAGTCGTACACACCAGCTTTATCGTTATAATCACGTGTTGCAAACAAAAAGCAAAGCTCGTTTCTTTAAACTGTTTTGACACCTGTTGTGCTTTATTCCTTTCTCTTTATCACTTGACTAAAACTCAAAGCCGGTCGTCGAAAGTGGTGACTAATGGACAAGGAAGGGAGGGGGGTTAAGCCTCTGTATGTGTTTCTGGCGAGCCATTCTAGAACCATTGTGTCCGTATTTCTAGAGATTTGGTGCGTGTCTATTTATGGATTATTATACCCGCGTTTTTTAATAACTTTCCGATTCTCTTTAATTTTACTATCATCAACATATACATGTATGCTTTGATATCGCAACACACATACAAGCTTTGAGTTTTGAGGCTCTGCCATGGCGTATGGGGAACCCTCGGACAAGGTGTGCTGGATGATAGGTCTATAATGGGTTGATGAATGATGCTACCGAAAGTGGTCTGAGTAACTGGTGGTCATAGATCTGTATAGATAGTTAAAGTGGCACGATTTCACGACTGAAGTGCTATCGCTCCCCTTCCCTTATCTTGTCATATAGTTCAATAATGACAATTCTCTTGAGATTGACATAAGGATGAATGGAATACTAGTTTTTGTTTGTTTTAAATGTAATGAGCGTGATATGAGTTAATAGGTCTCTGGCGTAAAGTTTACAGAATACTTGAGATAATCATTGGAAGATACGACTAGTAAAGCTTCTTATTTCTGTTTCGATCTCTTGCAATAGTAGATAGGTGTGTGTATAGTTTTAGTTATGGGTACCCCTAAGAGCTTCTCGATGCTATGTATGTTGGGTGGGTGACATCACAAACTTGGGTTTATCATTTATCGTTAGCGAGATAGATGGTTGTAAGGAAATTGTATGGAAATAGCTTAATGAAACTACAGTAGTTGGCGATTTTTGTTCGAAATAGCAAGGGGATGACTCTACATATGTATTTAATGTATGAGATTTCCTGGTCACAAATTGTGATGGTAGAGTACTTTGATATGATGGAGATAGAATAGCAATTTTATAGTTCATGTGGTATGACGAGAAGAGACAATCCGAGGTATCCCATACTTAGAAAACATACACATACACCCGCTTTAGATGTAGAATACCTTTTTATAGAACATTTTCCTATTGGTACTTGATGAATGCTATCATATTTATACTAACATTTCAATAACTGTTGAATGTAAATACACACGGTGAATAAATAACGCGATCTCGGTGTATTAAATATGCATTTATGATTCGTCTGTAAGTGGTTAGTTGAGTATATCAAATCTATTTAGCCAGGCGTAGTCTGAGTCAACCCCGTCAATAGCTATGATGGGATGTGATATTATTGCGAAACCGGTAGTGCAGATAAAGGAAGAATGGCTACTCCAACTCACCCCTCTTCTCCTCTTCTACATATATAGCGTATATATCTGTATGTATATAGGCTAGTAATATTTGTTGTTTGCTACATATGTGTATGCCACATCAGACTATAGCTCTAGTAGCTAGAGTACTGGAAAATAATGAATACAATTTGGTAAGAGTCGGCTTTCTTTCAATAATCAACTAAGGGTTCTCATATCTGAGAAATGCTGTACATACATATACATGTTTTAGGCTTGGATTTAAGCCTTTATTGTATAGCTGTTGAACTAGAAATCCAGCTTATAAAGTACACCCACTTGTAACTAATTATTCATTGAGACTTATATGGAAATAATAAGAATGCTGAATCAACAACTACCTAACTATCTGTAGTTATATAGGAAAGTGAAAAAAAAAAACGGGGGAGCACAAGCCACGGTCCTTCCTTTCTTCGCTTATTGACTTTTTGCTTATGCTTTCTCTTGCAATTCTTAATGAGTACACATATTTAAGGGAAACAAGAAATAACCCAAAATAAAATAAAAAACAATGAAAATTTAAATGACAGCCCCTCTATCTTTACATACCGAAACACTACACATATAACATGATCAAATTCCCTCCTCAATATTCTATTACTTCGTTTCCTTCTACTTAGTATAATATTGGGGATTCATTTTTTTCTTCTTTTTTTTCGTCAAAAAAGATCACTCTCTACACAAATTGAGAGTGTTTAGCTCACAGTCATTTGGTATCTGATAGGTTGTCATCTACCGCTAATTTTCTTATTTTGCGCCTATGCAGCTTCTGACTTTGATCTGCATTTCCAACTTCACTTTTTACTATACTAGAGACTACTCGATATGTATGTGCAGACCTCATCGGCATCCTTCTTGTGGTTTTCTTAAATCCACTATTCACCCTCTTAACCTTTGCATTAAGGTTCTTTCTTCACTGTGACAGTACCATCGCCCTATTTTTTCTATCTTGGGTCACGTATCACTAAAAGTCAGCCTATCGCTAATTCATACGGAGTCTAGTTGCGTTAGCCTTAGTATGCACAACTTTTGATTTAAGGTTTTCCATTTATCAATTATAACAAGAAGAACCAACTTGCAACTCATCTTAAGCTTCATTACTCGCTGATTCTTGGTTAAACATCACAGGGGCCTTGTAGCTCTGGACGGCTCAGCACGGACTACCACGGCCTAAGTATTGGATTTGGACGTTCCCTCGGCTATCTAGTCTTGAAAACGAGAGCAGAAAAAGACAAGAAGAACAAGACAGCTCTATACTACAAGATCGCCAAGCATTATACTGCCAACTTCGCAAATTGACTACCATGTCATTAAGCCGACCTCTGCGCCCCCAGCTATCATATAGCTTGGGCTCCGGCTCTCTTCCTTTCAAAGTTGCTGTTTGCAACTCAACGAGTCGTCGTTGCTTGTTTACCCATAGTGGCAACAGTGCTTCTTCCGCCTGGAGACCTGTATCCGTTTTAGATGAGTGAGTGCCAACTTGTAGTTTTCTGATCAAAACCCCTCATGGCCTTTTCATTCTCACTTGTTAGCTGTCTTCCAACTGTTTGTCTTCTTTCTTCACTTCCCTACAATCCATCTCCCCATAGACTACAAGAGCCATTCATCACCACAGAACACCCCGCCTGCCTGGCCTGACATTGATGTGTGTATTATGCTAAACAAACTTATATTTTTATCTATGCGGAAAAAGATATCTGACAAGTGATCCTAGATGGGTAGCCAAGGAGGCGCGGCCGATCAGCCTGCGACAATTGATGGTGTTTGGAAAGAATTTGACGGAATCAAGACTCAACGACTCGGCAAACTACCTGCGTACAGAGCTTCCTATTCGGTATGTCGATACTATCACTGACTATCCGTTGTCACATCAAGTGACACGTTGGATAATGAAGCATGAAAGGTTTAGGAACTGATATCTTGACTATTTAGCATCGCACATCGCATCCGTGATATGCAACAACTCCCATATGCTGTCGTGTCGAACAAACATATCAACGAGGTCTATGAGTTGTACTATAACGCTTTTGACAACTTCCGTAAGGTCAAGCATGTGAACAACAGTGACGAAAATGACGAGCTTTGTCGCACTATCCGACAAAACCTTCAGGCACATCTCACGGTCATCCCTAAGCTTGCAATGGGAATTCTAGAATGTGATGGCCTCATGGACCCTAATGCTCTTGATACTTTTATGAACACAATTCTACGATCCGTAAGTGTCCTGACTATATGAACCCTCATGAAAGCAAAGCATTTATTCTAACACATACCACAACAGAGAATATCACGACGAGTTATCGCCGAGCAACACCTTTCGCTCACTGAAACGTTTCATTCCTCGTGGTTTGTACCTGGCATGAAGCTCAATGCATCTGAATACGTGGGCGAAGTCTTCATAAAATGCGTCGCTAAGGACGTGGTTGAGAGATGCGGCAAGACTGTTCAGGAACTTGCTCGCATAACATACGGGCCTTCTGTTAAGATACCCGAGATACGTATCCTTGGCCACCAGGAAACCAGCTTCCCTTACATCCTCAGTCACATTGAGTACATTATCGGCGAGCTACTACGCAATAGTGTACAGGCTATCATAGAAAAACAGCTACGAGAGCCTGAGTCCGTCGAAGACTCATTACCGCCAATTGAGGTGACTATTTGCAGCTCAGCACAGCATGTGATTTTACGAATCTCAGACCTCGGAGGTGGCATCCCTCGGGATGAGCTTCCGTACCTGTGGTCCTTTAGTAAGGGCCCTAAGAGTGTGGCACGTCTGGATGCGCTTCGGCGCGTGCCTCTAATGGCGGCGACACTTGCAGAGGTGCAAACAGATAATGCGCATGCGATACGTGATGAGATTGGTCGGGCAGATCTACGAGCACCTAGTTTTGCAACATCACCGGTCCCAGTAGGTTCAAGTAGCGGGTCTTTGACGTCGCTATCCAGTCGGCCGCCAGATCTACGCCTAGGGATGGGACTGCCGCTAAGCAGGGTATATGCGGAGTACTGGGCAGGTTCTTTAAGCGTGCATAGTCTAGAAGGATACGGAGTCGATGCGTTCTTACAGATTCCGAAGCTGGGAAATAAGAACGAGCAGCTGGCTACACGGGCGACTATGGATGCCGTTTAGTAGTTGAGTTGTTTGACCTGATCAATGATATCATAGGTGTATACCAGAGTCATGTGTACACATGACATAAATGACAGTGGCTAGGTACATATCATTATAAAAAATTACAATGGCTTATGAGCCGCCTAGTACGCATCTCTGTGTTTTGGCACGAAGAAAGTGACGCAATACATCGTCATGTATGGCTTCGACTAGTCTCAAACCGCAAGATTCTTCTTGTCAAGGCCGCTCAAGTGGCCGTCACAACGTCATTTTCAATTAATGTGGGTCTGGGGAGATGTACTATGCCTGCCTAGACCTGTCAAGGTAGTATGATACTTTGTTTACGCTACGGCAAGGCGTATATAATAGGTACCGGTTTATCTGAGGACGGGGTGCTTTTTTTTGGTTGTGAATGTTCAGGGACTAACTAGCTAGGGGACAATAAAACATACTATAAACAGCTCAGAAGGTTTTCTTTCTAATACTGGGCACGAGTTGAGCCTGTGGCAATATATTTTGTATGTAGTAGTAGGTTTGTAAGACAGGGTGTTGTTGTGTTTGGTGCGTGTTTCCGCTTTGTCATAGGGAAGCAGAAGTGTCATGCAGTGTTGAGAGCAAAAGGCAAGAAAAATAAGAGAGAATAATGCATGATGTAGAGTAGACAATGTGTTCTCTTTAAGCTTGTAGCCAGCCTTGTGACAGAGCCATTAATATTTTTTATTTTTATTTTTATTGTATGATGCCGACAGACTACCACGGTGAACTTCAAGGTAGTCACCCACCGTCCGAGAGAAAGACCCCACCTTATTACTTCTTTTAGTACGGCTACTGCTTTTGGACAGCTGCCGCGGAAGGCTTGATTAGCCAGCGTTTACTAGAGAGTAAATACATGCTGATATTATTATTTTTTTTTTTCCTTTCCACCTTAACCCACCTTATTGACTACAACCGAACTACCCCTTCTTCTATTACTAGGCTTAAGGCTCGATTTTCTTTTTTTCGATTTTCAACGCCCGGCAATCAGAGTACATGAACTCCTCCTCCACATCTTCTTCCTCCTCGCATCATCTCTCTCTTGCTAGAGCTGGGGCCGGTTCTGTCTAGTCTATCTAGCATTAGCATTAGCATTGCTATTTATCATTCATTCTCTTACGGCTAGCGGGATCTGAGGAAGAGGCAAAAGGCGACTTTCTCTTGTTGATTGATTGAAGACAAGGAACCCACTTCGTAGCTCGACTTTAGCAAAGAGAGAAAAAAGAGCTAAATCTGCGGCCTACCTTTTATTTTTTTTATTTTTCTATGACCAAAGTGGGCGTCGATCCGATTAGCCCGTGATCTTTTTATCTCTTCATTTTTTCCTCTCCATTTGCCAATTCAGTTTTTACACCCAATTATTTCCTCTGAGAAGCTTCATCTTTCCTCTTTCTTTTTCTTTTTCTTTTTTTCTCTTTGCCAACCCGACGTTTAGGTTGCAACATCACGAGGCTATATTTCTTACATTGAGAGCCATTGACTGGGCCCAGAGCTTAAGCTTCTTTTTGAGATGGTGAGTCCCTAGTCCCTAGTCCCTAGTCCCTAGCACCTCTCTCTGCCTTCCATATATCCCTAGTTATACACAGTTGCATGTATAGCCGGCACAGTTCCCTTCCAGAGAATCGTTATGGTGGGCGCTGCTTCACGGTCGCAGCCTCGGGCCCATGTTTTGCTATTCTTAGTTGCTGCACTAGGCTCATAAGAGCTTGTGGCCTAGCATACGCCATGCACGCGAGTCTAGCGTAACGTTATCGTAGCCTTGTGAGCTCTACAGCGAAGCCACCAAATACTCAGTCTAGAGTTTGGATTCCTTGTATTGGGTTCTTTCGTCTATAACGCCCAACGCAAAGGCGCCTCACCTTTGCCGTCTGAATCTCGCACTCGATCTAGTCCGGCCTGTTTGTTAATTGCTGTATACACTGCCATTGCTACTGTTACTTGATTGTCACCACCCTGGTTTCTGCCGCCACAGCTTGTTACTTTCTTTGGTTACTGCTGCTGTTTCGTAGTAAAGCTTATGCTAGTTGCCAGGCCATTTTCTCTTCTTTCGCTCACCCCGCCATTTATACGACATGGGCTTTTATTTCTTTGCACTGTCGTCGCCCACTTCATTACAAAACACATACACAACAATTACATTACAGACATTTACGCATTAATCCATTACACAACTGCTTCGCTTCGCTTTGCAACGCACGCATCCGGGAACCCTAGAATTCCTTCTCTAGAACTCTGCTGCATTTTTGCCCTTCGTGTGGCGTCTCTATTTGCTAGACACCTTTCGGCTAACAACTGCCGCCCCTCGTACAGAATAACCTCAACTCGCCTAATAAGATGGCCATCGATGATGGCGACGTCCGCGGCCCTCCCGAAGCCGTGGTGAACATCACTGAGCCCGCCACCGCCGATAGCGACGACCAGATGCAAGACATAATCATGGCCAACGACTGTATGTCCTCACCCTCTTCTTTTCTTCTTTGATCCCTGTCCACTTAAGAGCGGTGCTTTCATACGGCGCCCTCAGAGCTGCCAAAAAGAAACAATTAGCCGTGGGCACTATCAAATCGATCTTCCATAAGCAATGCATCGTGCCATCTCTTGAGCTTGTCAATGAACCTGTACTGGGCTGTCTTAGAGCCATCAGCTCTAATCTGCACAATATTGGGAAACCCAGAGACCAGATCAAATGCTATATGCCGCTTTCATATGCTTCAAGGACTTCACACTGTCTAAGCCTAAATTCCCTTGGGACTGGCATCCGTTAACGCTTTAATTCATTCTATAGTCGAGGCCATGAAGGAGCACGTCTTCACACCTATCGCAGAAAATCCCGCCATTATCGAGGATGTATACAACACCTGGACTGTCGAGAACTGGCGCTCCATGGCGAAGAAGGAACATGGCCCAATATTCCAAGCCGGTGGCTTTCCCTGGTAAGATCAGCGACCTTATTGTCTATATCAGTGATGCTCCAAAAATCCGGCAACTAACACATTTGTGACTGACAGGCGGGTGCTCCTCTTCCCCCATGGAAACAATGTTGATCATTGTTCCATCTATCTAGAGCACGGCTTTCAACCCGAAGAAATTCCGCCGAATTGGAGCTGCTGTGTACAGTTTGCGCTTGTCCTCTGGAACCCCAAGGACCCTTCCATCTTCCATGAGCATAGCGCGCATCATAGATTTACTCCTGAGGAGAGTGATTGGGGCTTCACACGGTTCATAGAAATCAGAAAGCTTATGCACCCCCAGTCTGATGACTCGCGCCCATTCCTCGAGGACGACAACGTCCAGATCACCGCATATCTTCGTATCGTTCAAGACGAGACGGGCGTATTGTGGCACAACCTTAACAACTACGATTCTAAGAAGGAGACTGGCTATGTCGGTCTCAAGAACCAAGGTGCCACTTGCTACCTTAACTCACTTCTGCAATCGCTTTATGTCACCAACGCCTTCCGCAAGGTCAGCAGTAATCTGGAAACATTCAAACTCTAGCCGGCAATTGTTAAGTACTAACCTCTGGTATTCTCTTATGTACAGGCCATCTATGATATCCCAACCGAAAACGATTTCAGCAGCGCATACACACTCCAGCAATTGTTCTATCAGCTTCAGACCTCCGATCAAGCCGTCAGCACCCTAGAACTTACAAAATCATTCGGGTGGGATACTAAGCAGGTATTCGAGCAACAAGACGTCCAGGAGCTATCTAGAAAGCTCATGGAACGAATGGAAGAAAAAATGAAGGGCACCAAGGCCGAAAAAGTTCTTCCTGATATGTTTAGTGGCAAGATCAAAACTTATATCAGCTGTATCAACGTTAACTACGAATCCAGCCGTATCGAGGACTTCTGGGACATCCAGTTGAACGTTAGTGGTAACCAAAACCTGGAGGACAGCTTTAAGGACTACATTCAAGTCGAGAAGCTAGAGGGCGACAACCAGTACTATGCTGGTGAAACTCATAAACTACAAGATGCCAAGAAGGGCGTCATCTTCACAGCCTTCCCCGATGTATTGCACTTGCAACTAAAACGTTTCGAGTATGATTTTGAGCGCGACGCTCTGATGAAGATCAACGACCGCCACGAATTCCCCGAAGAATTCGACGCCGCTCCTTATCTTTCCGAAGATGCAGAGAAGACCGATGAGCCCTGGGAATATCAACTACATGGTGTTCTTGTGCACAGCGGTGTGCTCGACGCTGGCCATTACTATGCTTACTTGAAGCCCAAGAAAGATGGCTGGTTCTATCGCTTCGACGATGACAAGGTCGTCAAGGCTACTTTGCGCGAGGTTCTAGAGGAAAACTACGGCGGTGCTCACCCAACCCCACCTAACCGCCGTAACATGCCTCCGCGGAAACAGCCTGTCATGCGCATGAACAGCGCTTACATGTTGGTTTATATTCGCAAGTCGCGACTGGATCGTGTGCTCTGTCCAGTCACCCAGGACGACATCCCACAGCATATTCGTACGCGACCCCATTTCTTAACTCTTTTGCACCGACAATATCTTACTAATCCTTTCCGATCATTACTACAGAAACCCAATACGAAGAAGAACTTGCTCTGAAGGAAGCCCGCCGCAAGGAGCGTGAAGAAGCCCATCTGTACCGAAACATCAAATACGCGACCATGGATACCTTCAAGAATTATGACGGCACTGATCTCGGCAACTTTGAGCAACTTCGAATCGATAACCCCGCTTCGCCCAAGATCAAGCGTGTTCTGCGCACCATGCTTCTGTCAGAGTTGCGTGATGAATTCGCTACTGAGCTCGGCGTCCCGAGTCATAGAGTCCGTATGTGGCAAATGGTTAATCGCCAAAACAAGACTACTAGGCCAGATGCGCCTTTGATAGATCTCCGCCAAACGGTCGATAATGCCTGGACTAGAGCAGCATCTCAACGCGAGCCTGCGATGCGCTTGTTCATCGAAGTTGCCGACGCCGTAGATGCTGACGATCAACCGGTGTGGCCCAACTATAACATGCAGCATGGCATCGTTGCCAAGGGAAATGTCATCTTCTTATTCATCAAATGCTTCGACGTTGCCACCCAGACGCTACGTGGTATTGGCCATGTATATGTGGAGAAGTCGAAGAAGGTCGAAGAGCTGGTGCCGCATATCGCTAAGCTCATGGGATGGGCGGAAAAGTCCCACCTCGACGATAAAATCATGATGTGGGAGGAGATCAAACCTACGATGATTGAGCCTCTTAAGGGTAAGACTACTTTCCAGGCCGCAGAACTCGTCGACGGCGATATCATCTGCTTCCAACGTGTCAGTGAGAAGAAGGGCACTTCCCATGTCTTGGAGAAGGCTCTTGGTCTAGGCGACAAAGACAAGGTCGACAAAGGCAGCGTCGACAAAGGCAGCAATGAGACAGTCAACTTGGCGTTGGATCATTGTGAGGATGCCCCCAAGTACTACGATTTCTTGTATTTCAAGAAATCACTCCAATTAGCTCCTCATCCAGCCCGCTGCGATGCAACCAAGTATGCAGGCTTCCAGGTCACAGTGAGCGCTAAGACGACCTACGAAGGCCTCACAGAGCGTCTTGGTCAGCAACTTGGGGTACCGGGCACACATTTGCGTCTATGGACTATCAATCCCACTACCGGCAATCCGAAGACGGCGGTGAGACGAAACACCAATGGCACGGTACAAACGATCATGGCGCCTGCGGGCTACGGCCAGTTCAACCCGCCACATCGGCCAGATGCACTATACTTCGAGGTGCTCGACATGTCCCTAGCAGAAATGGACATGAAGAAGAACGTCAAACTGGTCTGGCTGAGCGACGGTGTCGCCAAGGAAGAGCCTGTTGATGTGCTAGTCAATAAGAACGGTATTGTGCAGGATGTGATCACGACGCTGATTAAGAAGCACAACTTGAAATCCGAGGAAGAGGCCGGTATTATGCGGATATACGAAGTCACCAACTTCCGCTTCTACCGTGAACTACCCCGCGACTTCAACGTGATCAACATGCACGAATACTCAACAGCCTTTGTCGAGCGTGTGCCACCTGATGAGCTTCTAGTTCCAAAGGAAGAACGCCGCTATGTTCACGCCTTCCATTTTCATGGCGAACCAGCAAGGGTACACGGAGTACCCTTCAAATTTTTGATTGTCCAGGTAAGGAGACACCACATGTCATGCATTATAGACTGGCTACAAGCACGAAAATACTAACATTATCTAATAATAGGACGAGACCTTCGCCGACACCAAGAAGCGCCTAGAAAAGCGCACTGGCTTCAAGGGAAAGTCGTTCGAGAAGATCAAGTTCGCGTTAGTTGAGCGGTCTCGCTTTTCCAACCCAACCTACCTCAACGACGGTAAGTTTTCATTCTTTCTCATCTACAGACTACACAGTTGCTAACTCACTTATACAGACGACATACTCAGCAATCTCATATCTCCCAGCAATGACGAGTGTATTGGCCTCGATCATCCAGATCGTTCACGCATGCAGCGTGGCGGTGGCGACTTGTTCCTTAACTAAGCGCGGCATATATATCATAAGTAGTAACCATCAGCTTGTATACTTATTTTTTTTCTCTTCTTGTTACGTTTCAATCTCTTCTTGATACAAGGTCGATATCAATACCGATGTGCAGACAAACACAACATGAAGGCTAGCAAAAAGTGTATGGCTAGCTAACTTGATCTCAACTGTTTTTCATCTCTATGACCATGAATTCTTCTATATTACTATTAGTATGTTGAACAATGATACGGGTTTACTCAAGCACAGATACTAATAATAGTACACATCATATCTTGAGCAATAAGAGACCATAACAACTTACGTATGCATATACGGCAACTATTGTTAGCTTTAGGGTTCCTGTCTTTTCGCATTTACAAATACAAGTATACCAAACAGCGAAAGGATTTAGGGTTGTTTTAGCGAGATGTTACATGGTAGGTCTCACTACTGTCACAGGACTCTAAGAAGCTTGCGTGTGAGTTTTTGATGTGCGCGAAGTTTAGCACTTGTTTGTTTTGTTAGACTGTTACTTATAGCAAAGGTTACAAGATGGCAAAGTTGACAGACATATTTACGGATCTGGGTTAGGGTTATTTCGCATGGTAAATATCGTGATATGAATTTTTTTTTAAATTTCCTCAACTCTGGTGACAAGAACCAAGAGCCTTGTTGTATATTTATATTGTATTTTCTTAGTAGAATACTAAATAAATCAGGAAGTTCTTCCGCCGTCTTCCGGATCAAAAAGTGGTATCGAGATGATTTGTTCTTCCCTCGGCCATTGAACATATGGCGTATAATATTATGAATAATATAACATGACTCCGAGACATTGCCGCGCAATCCCAAAGCCAAAAACAGAACAAGCGTAACAAAAAAAACAAAAAACAAAAGGGCAAGTATTAAAACAAATGCATGAAAAGACGTGCTCTCACTTCAACATGAGACGCAGCATGGTAAACTTATTCTCTCTCTCCCATCTCTACTCTATTTACAGACCCATAAAGCCAGCACCGACAGTCAGCAAGCAGATAGTGACGGCAGCGGACCGGGACAGGGTTATGCCCTGGCCAGCACTGATGACGGCGGTAGCAGTAGCTGAAGCACTGGTGCTTGACTTAGCCGAGCCGGAGGAGGTAGCAGTTCCATTCTTGGAGGCCGAGTCAGTAGTAGTGTTTGAAGACACGTTGGTATCACCGTTGGTGACGTTGAAGAAAGCACCTCCGTTCAGAGTCTTGTCCAGACCGGTAGTGGGGAAGACAGTGGTAGGATCAAAACCGAGACGGGTCTGAGTAGCGTTCTTGAGGAACGTTAGAGCGGAGGAAGAGATGTCTGTGTGGTTGGCCAGCACGAGGACATAGCGGTGAGAGAGAGGCGTTATGGCAGGCGGGGCGGGACCGACGTAGGAAGCCAGAGGGGTGGTTCCGGTGGCTGGGGTCAGTTGCCAGACAGTCTTGCCGTTGAGAGTGGTGGAGTTGGAGGTCTTCATGTTGGTGATGGCCCAGTGTAGCAGGGTGGTTCTGCCGGTAGATGAAGTATTGGAGGGAACGTCCATGTCGATCATGAAGACGGCGAATTCACCGATCAGAGGAGTGCTGAAGGCAATCTTGGGGACAGTCTGAGTGTCTATTTCATGAAGTTAGTATCTTGATGTATAGAAGATGGAATATGGTACTTAGGGATTGTACATACCGTTCTTGGCCATCACGACGCCATCGGTGATGGTGGTCGAGCCATAGGCAACGATCAGCTGGTTAGTAGTCGACGGAGAGAAACCAGAGGGAGTAGCTGCCAAGGCCAAGGCGACCGAGGAGATCATGGAAGCAAAAGAAGCCTTCATTGTGAATGTGTATGTGTTTTGATTTTGGTTGGAGATAGGAAGGAGAAGTTCAACTCGAGAGAATTGATCAGATAGGAAAAACAAAAAAACCATACAATGTACTCCTATAAGCCACGATGGCAACATAATGTGGCTTGCTCGCAACAGTTCCCAAGTTTATGGCCAAGTTTCTAGAACGTCTAAGTTCGTCATGAAAGACCCCTAGTTTAGAGGG